>JAULJZ010019432.1:0-15815 GCA_032270985.1 Heliamphora pulchella
ATAATGAACAAATAAAAATAATAACTTCAAATAAATGTTTTTGTTTTTCCTTAAATGTATGATCATTTTGTGACTCGGCTTTTAATTACATTATGCATTGTTCTGAATTTTTTTAGGTTTTTAACTCAACCTATTAATTCGTGTTTTTCTCTCCGATAAAATCAAATTCTAAGTCATAAATTGGCTTTAGTTATCCTTATCCTGTGCCCCGTTTTGAATTTTTAGGTCTTAACTCGTCCTCTTAAATTCCCAATCTTCCTTCCTGATAAATCAAAAAAATTTCAGCCGTAGCTTGGCTTCCGTTCATTTTAAATCTCATTTCCAAGTCTCGCGTTCTTAGATCCTTTCTTAACCTATCAATTTGATGTTTACCTCGTCGGTCCTCCTCACGACCCTAAAACTGACTTGTCGGTCCTTCTCATGACCCTAAACTAACTCATCGGTCCTCCTCACGATCCTAAACTGACTCGTTGGTCCTCCTCATGACCCTAAACTGACTCGGTTCTTTTCACGACCTTAAACTAACTCATGTTTGCATTACACTATACCTATCTACAGCATGCTAGCATTTGTTCATATTAAGCATCTGCATCATGTTTCTTATCTTGCATCCTTGTATTTTGCCCCATGAACTATGTTTTGGTCTGATCCCTAGCAAAGAGGGTACGTAGGCAGCTCGATAAAAATTTGAGTACGACCAACATCATATGCATGCTTGTGTGTTTGTGGCCTAAGATTGACGGCTCGGCCAAATGGTAGTTGTCTCTTGGTCTTTGATATAACCTGCTTCATGCATTGCTATGCAAGTTATATCAAAGAGGGGCAACTGTAGACACCCCAATTTGACCTCGCCTAATCTTAGGCGAATCCAATGATGAAAACAGGTGGATTAGTGCCTCCGTATGATCCTCGGGAAGTGATCCAAGCTCGGTATTTGAACCCAGAACCTTCAAACCAATGAAATTTTAACGAACCATCGAAACTTGCTGCCCAAGTAAGACGGCCGCCAACTTTCATTGTGGCGACCGCCATGGAACTTTGTAGAAACCCTAACCAAAAATGGCGACCACCAACTACCATTATGGCGACCGCCATAGAACCTTGTGGAACCTTTCAAAAACATGGCGACCGCCAGCTTGCATTATAGCGACCGCCAACTCCAAATGGCCTGACGTGTCCCAAAACATGGCAGCACCTCATTGGTTGAAGAATTCTATAAATATCGTACCCCAGCGTACGTTTTCAGTACGAATTTTGAGTGAGAGAGACTCTGCCGATATATTGAGCAATTTCGAGCCTCGACGCCGAAGCCCTGTCGAGATACTGAGTCCCAAACCTTCAACACCTACATTGATGCCCTGCTTGGATCACCACCCGAGGGTTGAGTCGTTAAGGCATATTCCACAACTTGAGGATTTTTCGACAATTCAGGTACCCCGTTTAGATCCCCGATCTTTCTAAACTCCACTTTTTCTCTTTTGGAGTGATCGGGTTAAATTCAATCTTAATTTTCATATTTCTTTCATTTACCTAGTTGATTTTGTTTTGCTTCATATAATCTAGTTATTGTCCATAATTGTTTAGTTATTAATTTCTCCACATTCGCGCTTAGTACATTTGTTATTTTCTTTATTTAAACTCATCAATTAGTATTAATATAATTTGACAAAACGATTAAATAATGTCGTTATTGTTAAAATAAAAAGCACTTACATAAAAATAGTTGTAATTGTGAATATTGCACCTATTTAATGAAAATTATTTTTTAGTCTTTCTTTTGTTAGTATTTTAATTCTTTCTTTTTTCTTTCTTTTCTAGATTAGTTAATAGTTAATTTAAATGTTGTTATTTCTTTTTTTTTTCTCATCTTTAATACTAATGTCCATTTTAGTTTAAGATTTCTTTTCTTTTAGCATTAAAGTAATTTCCCTCCATTTTATTTTCTTTTATTTTCTTGTAATATTAGTTCAATCCTCCATTTCATTTTCTTTTTCTAGCATTTAATAGTAATTTTCTTTCCTAGCATTTACTTTCTTCTTCCTTTTTATTATGTAGCTTTAATTACTTTTCTCTTTTCTCTCCTCTAATGCTAATGCTCTCTTTTATTTTTCTTTTAGCCTAATTTTCTTTTTCTAGCTTTTTCTATTTTTTTATTTTCTTTTATTAGTATAATCTCTCTTTCTAATCTTTTATTTTCGTAGCCTTAATAAAGTTCCATTTAGTATCTTTTTTCTCGTAATGTTAGTGTTTATTTTTCTATCATCTTTTTTATATATATAGCTTTATTTTTCTTCATTTTATCAAACCTAAAAATTACAAAAGAGGCTTTTAAGTTAATTTCTACATTTAAATGGTTTTATAATTTTTTTTTACTAAAATTAAAACTCCCTTTTCCTTTTCATTTTTCTTCCATTTCCATTTTTATTTCTTTTTCTTTCTTTTCATTTTGTTAAAATCAAGAAAATCATAAAAAGCTTTTTAGACTAGGTTTTATCATTAAAGTATAATTTTCTTTTGATTTCTCTTCTCTCTCTTAAGATGCATAAAATGAAATAGTTAGATTTTCTTTTAGTAGTTTAAACAAGTATTTTCTAACATTTTATTTTGGCTTATAGGTTTTTTTTTATTTCTTTCTTTTTCAAATTAAAATTTTAAATATTTTCTTGTTAATACAAAATGTTTATTATTAGATTTTATTATTTTGATTATTTTTAAGATAAGACTCTCTACATGTTTCTTACAACTTTTAATATGCATATTGTACATATTAATTTAGGGTTTGATTACTTTATTGTGTAGTTCATTTTGGTGTAATTCATGTTTAGATAATTGGCATTTTTACCATACTTTTCTTTTAACCCAATTATGTTAGTTTAGATTGCTTAAACAATATTGCATGTGGGTATATTTCATGTATTCTTTAGATAGAAATTGCATGCCATAGGATTTAGGATTTTTCTTTTGACACTTATTTGTTTTGGAGTGTTATGTACATATTTTACGTATTTTCTATATTTGATTTTGAATGTTCTCTATTTGTCTCTATTTTTTTTATTTGCATGCATTTGAGAAATTCTATTAAAGAACCAATGATGATTAGTAGAGGGCAACCTTACTGTTGAGTGAACGGGGTGCCTAACACCTTCCCCGATTCATACCTTAGCCCCCGAACCCTATTTCTCTGGTTAACGTTTTAAAGATCAGTGGCTATTTTTTGTTTTTCTTAGTTTTTCTCAAAAACTAAGTGACGACACTATTTTCAACGAAAAGAGTTTTTCAAAATTTGGCTTTCAAGGTGTTTAAAATAATTTTCAAAACATCTTTGACTTTCCTTATTTTTGACTCCGAAATCCCAACGCCACAACTGGCGACGGGCTATACTGTTCATTTGAATTGAAGGGACCGAAATCCCAAGATACAATAATAGTGCATATGATCGAAGCAAACACAACGCAGAACATGAACAGCATACAACAAAAAATTGTATTGCGCCGATCCGTTCGGATGAAACCCTGTACGAAAAAATCGTAGTTTTTTCCCGAACCCCAAAATAGAAACTCGGTACACCCACTGTCAAGATTATATACTAAAAATCATAGTTTTAGTTTAATATTTTATTTAATTTTTTATTAAAATTAGTTTTTTTATTGTATGAGAATTTTAATGAGTAATGTAGGCGTTATATGATTTATTTAATATTGTGCATGAGTGTCTTTTATTCTACATAGTGTTTAATCTGGTATATAGAGTTCGATTTACACATAAAAGTGCAGATTATCAATTTTTATAGAATATAAGTTTATGGTTCATAATCTTAGATGGAATTGGACATACTATCAGTATAACTGTAGCACAATATTTTAGTAGGTCTGTCTCGATTACGGGGACGGATAATTTTTTCAACAATTGTTCTGACTCATTATGCTATACACTTTGACTGTATTGAACAAGACCAAGTTGTGATAATTAATTTTCTACTGGCCATATGTTAGTTCAAGGGATTTTTAGTTAGATTTTAATAATTTTTATAATTTATTTTTTTAATTAAATTGATTTAAAAAGATTATATTTAATTATTTTCAAAAAGATAAGTGTTGACACTACGTGACAAATAATTCTACACAGTATGCCATTTGTGCTGACATTTTGCATCAGATGGGTTGACACTTAGTGTTCTTGTGAAGAACATTTTGTGTCAACACCAATTGATAATTGAATCGACATATTAAGGTAAAGCACGCTTGAAATTCTCAAGTGTGTCGACACATGTAATTTAGAATCGACACCTTAACTACTTTTCTTAAGATGTTTCAGGAACTCAGAACGAGTAGACACCAAATGATTTTGAGTCGACACCAAATGATTTTGAGTCGACACCTTTAGTATTGGACCAGGATTCATTTTGAGTCAACACCAAAGTATTTTCATTCGACACCAAAGGATCCTTCGGGTTTTATAGGTCGACACTAAATTCACATGAGGCGACACTAGAACACCCTTCGGGAAAAAAAATAAGTCGACACCAAAGAGAAATGGGTCGACACCAAAGCTACAAGCCTTTCCTGATTCCAAGTAAAAAAAGGTCGACACTAAAGTTTTCTAAGTCAACACAAATGTTCCCTTCGGAAACAAAAAGTTTTGGGTTGACACCAAACGAAGATGAGTCGACACCAAAACAACCGAGACTGTCTGAGATTTTTTGAGTCGACACCAAATGAAGATGAGTTGACGATCCCTAGGCTGACTATAACTTTATGAGTCGACATCATAGCGATTTTGAGTCGACACCAAAGTTCTGATAGCTCTTCTGACAAATTGGGTTGACACCAAAGAGATATGAGTCTACACCAAAGTCTCACCTAAAAATACTAAAAAAACGCATGAAGTCAACACCAAATGATTCATGAGTCGACACTACTGTGTGGGTGAAGTAAATGCAGAAATTAGGTCGATGCCAACGAAGAACTGAGTCGACACCAAAGTTTACTTGAAGAACCAAGCTCTAGACATTTTGTGTCGACACCAAATGATTTTGTGTTAACACTAAATGATTTTGTGTTGACACCAGCGACATAATTTAAATTTCGCGCTGGTTTAACTGTACTATTTTAGAGTATTAATTGCCTCCACCAACTCACGAACGGTCATTTACTTCAGATGGCTATATAAGAAGTTAATTTTTAAAGTTTCAAATCTCTAAACACTGTTCTATTGTTTGAATCAAAAGCTCAAAATCTTCAAGAAAGCATTTATTGCTCATTTTACTTCTACAGCCGATTATTACTCTTTCTTCTTCATTTATTTTCAATCATTTGTAAAAGAGAGTGAGTTAGTGAATCTTTGATTCACTCATTTATTGTAATAGTGGGCGAGTCAGTCTTGATCTTTAAGAGAGTGAGTGATCCTCTTTAAAGAAGCGCTCAAGTTAGTTTAGAAAAAATGGGGGTTATTTTGTAGGAACAACTTGAGGCTGTAAAAGGCTTTTGAATGCGCATGTGAAGCATTCGATCCTAATGGATATTCTCAAGGAGAGTTTTGAGGAGTGGACGTAGGCTTGGAAGAAGCTAAATCACTATAAATTTTGGTATCTGGTTCATTTTCTCTCTCCTTAACCTCTTTAATTTTCTTATTGCTTTATTGTCTATCATAATTTCTTGTGAAATTAAAGGGTTTTATCAAAAGATTTTTGAAATTGTTATTATTATTTTTAAACTCAATTCACCCCTCTTGAGTTGCCTAAACTATCAATTGGTATAAGAGCTTGGGCTTTCATTTTCTACTTAACCGTCTAAGAGTTTATATAGCAACTAAATGTATTAAACATATTCAGTCTGAAGGTCAGTTCACCAATAGACCCCCTTTATTCAATGGAATAAATTACAATTATTGAAAGTTTAGAATGAGAATCTACATTCAAATAGTAGATTATAAGCTTTGGAGGGTTATTGTAAATGGACCCAAAAGACCTACCAAAACTGTTGAAAGGACAACTGCTTCTAACCTTGAGAGTGAATGGACTGAGACCAATATAAGAGAGATACCAAAAAATGTTAAGGTTATAAACCTTCTATATTGCTCTCTTGATCCAAATGAGTTTAATAGGATCTCCACTTGTGACACTACTAGGGAAATTTGGGATAGACTTGAGGTTATCCATGAGAGAACCAACCAAGTCAAGAAATCTAAAGTAAGCATGCTTGTTCATAATTATGAGTTATTTAAGGTTAAGCATGATGAAACCATTTCTAAAATGTTCACTAGATTCACTAATATCATTAACGGATTAAAAATTTTTGGCAAGATTTATTCTAATGCGGAGATGGTGTGAAAGATCCTAATATGCATGCCTAAGAGTTTAGAAGTTAAAGTCACTGTTATTCAAGAAGTAAAGGATCTCACTGCTCTTAGCTTGGAGGAACTTCTTGGTTCACTCATGACTCATGAGATTAATATCAAGATGAATGATGAAGATGATAGCAAAAAAAAAAAGGAATAGCTTTCAAATTTTCCACTCTTATGATGAATCTGATGAAAACTCCACAAGTGATGAAAATGAAGATCTAGCTCTCATTGCAAGAACGTTTAAAAGGTTTCTTAGAAGTAAGAAATAAGGAGGAAAGAGATTTTTCAAGAAAGATAGGTACAAAGGAGAGCCCAACAAATTCAAGGGTGAGTTAAGCAGATTCAAGAATGATAATAAGAAAGATGAGATCATTTGTTTTGATTGCAAGAAGCCTGAACATATGAAGGTTGAGTGTCTCCAACTCAAAAAGAACTTTAAGAAGGGATTCAAGAAGGCAATGTTAGCTGCATGGGGTGAGAGTGGAGATAGCAGCTCCGAAGATGAAAGTGATAAAAATAAAGTTGCTAATCTTTGCCTCATGGCCAAAGAAGACAATGAAGTAACCAATGAACTTCAAGTTGTATTTAAAAATTTGCATGATGAATTAAGAAAAATGGGTGCTAAGAATGTTATTCTTAAAAAGTTAGTTCTTTCCTCATCTTGTGAAATTGAAGCTTTAAAAGAAGAAAAATGTTTGCTGTTAAACCAAGTTTTAAATGAAAAGATTGAAGACCTTACTAAAATTGTGTATAGATTTACTATGGGAAAAGAAAACTTGGACAAACTTCTTGGAATGTAAAAGTGTGTTTTTGAGAAAGCTAAAATTGGATACCAACCAAAAAAAAAAACAAAAGTTCTTGAGCAAACATTTTTGTTAAAGTATCCTCAAATCATTCCAATGCTACTTGCTTTCATTATTATGAGTATAGACACATTGTCCACATAGAAAATCACATACTTTGATTGCAAAAAGGGTTTGGGTTCCAAAGGAAATACACTCACATGAAACTAACACCATATGACCCAAGAAAGTTTGGGTACCAAAAATCAAAACTTAATTTTTTGTAGGTGTGTCTTAAGTTCTCATTCAAGAAAGGAATGTGGTATCTTGATAATGCATGCTCAAGATACATGGCATGTGATAAATCAATGTTTAAATCTCTCAAGCCTAAAGATGGTGAATTTGTGATATTTGGTGACAATAGTAAAGGAAAAATCATAGGAATTTGTTGTATTGATAAAATTCATTCTCCTTCTATTGAAAATATTTTACTTGTTGATGGTTTGAAACATAACCTTCTTAACATAAGTTAACTTTGTGATAAAGGTCACAAGGTTATCTTTGATTATGCTAAGTGTGTTATTGAAAATTCTATTGATAGCAAAGTTATTTTTTAGGGTCATAAGTATAAAAATATTTACACTCTCAATCTAAATGACCTTTCCAAAAATGACACAAAGTGCCTAACTGTCTTGATTGATAATAGTTGGTTGTGGCATAGAAGACTTGGACATGCTCACATAAATTTGATTTTAAAACTTTTGAAAAAAGAATTGGTGATTGGTTTACTACAAATTAAATTTGAAAAGGATAAAATTTGTAATGCATGTCAACAAGGCAATCAAGTTAGAAGTTCTTTTCAATCCAAAAATGGTGAAAGTGGTAGAGAATTTGAAAACATAAATTTTGGAAAATTTTGTGATGAAAGTGGTATAGACCATAACTTCTCTGCTCATAGAATCTCTCAATAAAATGGTGTTGTTGAGAGAAAGAATAGGATTTTAGAAGAAATGGTTACAACTATGCTCTATGAAAATAATTTATAAAGATACTTTTGGGTCGAGGCTGTCAACACAGCTTGTTATATCGTGAACAGAGCCATGAATTGAGCTTCTCTTAAGAAAACCCATATGAGTTATGAAATGAGAAAAAACTTAACATCAGTTATTTTTGTGCCTTTGGGTGCAAATATTTTGTTTTGAATAACAACAAAAAACTTTTAAGCAAGTTCAAAGCTAAATCTGATGAAGTAATTTTTTAGGATATTCTATATCTAGTAAAGCTTATAGAGTTTTCAACAAAAGGATCCTAGTTGTTAAAAAATCTATTCATGTTATATTTTATGAAGCTAACCTCGGTTCTTCCAAAGAATTTTGTAAAGATAACTTGATTGACATAAAAAAAGGTATTGAGGACATCTTCATCAAAGACCAAGAAGAGCCAAACCATGAGGAAGCTACAAATACACAGCAAAATAAAGTCTAACAGGCTGCTGACACTTCAAATCTAGGAAATCCAAATTTGTCTATGGAATGGAGGTATGCTTATGGTCATCCAAAAGACTTGATCATTGGTAACCCATGTCAAGGTATCAAACTAGATCCTTTCTACATAATATTTGTGGTAATTTAGCATTCATTTTCCAAATTAAACCAAAATATTTTGAGAAAGCTAAAAATAATGAATTTTAGATCTTGACCATGCAAGAAGAGCTAAATCAATTTAAAAGAAACAAGATTTGAACTTTAGTTCCAAGACCTAAGGAACACTCCATTATTGGTACAAAATAAATTTTTAAAAATAAAATAGAAGAGAATAGAGTAGTTTTTAGGAATAAAACTCGATTGATAGCCCAAGGTTATAATCAAGAAGAAGGCATTGATTTTGATGAAATTTTTGCTCTTGATGCTAGGTTTAAAGCCATTAGGATGTTGCTTGCTTTTGCATGCTTTAAAATTTTCAAATTTTATCAAATGGATGTCAAAAGTGCCTTTCTAAATAATTTTATTTCTGAGAAAATTTTTGTGAAACAACCTCCCATTAGGGCTGGTATACTGAAACCCATATTTTTAGTATTTAATTTTATTTTAATAAAATTAATTTTTTATTTTATGAGAATCTTTATAAGTAATGTTTGTGTATCATTTCTTTAATGTTATGCATAGATATCCGATATTCTGTATAATATTTAATCTGGAGTATAGAGTACGGCTTGTACACAAAAGATTAGATTTTAGGTTCTTGCAGAATATAAGTTTTATATTCACAGTTTAGATGAAAATGAACATACTATCGGTACGACTGTAGCACAGAATTTTAGTAAACTTATCCTAGTTACAGGGAACAAATAATAGTATCGTCTATTATTCTGACTCTCTGTGCCAGTACACTTTGTGTGTATTGAACGGGATATTTGGGGTAATTAATTTTATACTGATTATATAAATTAATTCACACTCTATGGCTATTATGAATAGTGCTTATTCTCTTAATCCAAAAATAATTATTGATTTACGTGTATTAAATATTCATTATTTTAATTTATTAGAGGGTGCGATCTTCTATAGGTCTATATTTTTGGAGAGTTAGATAGCAGTATTATTTATATGACAAATATTAATTATTAACGAAATTCACATCCCGAAAGATCGGAATTGACGATAGCCCCTTAAGGAAGCTTATAAGTTTTGACCAGGTTAAACCTTGCAGGTGGATTTGATTGTCCGACGGTCAAATAAGTTAAGCAAAAGGGCTTAAAAAATACCAAGATGACGATTAAATTAAATTTTCAGTAATTAAATTTAATTGGCGGGTATTGAAAATCTTAACGTGGGGAGAAATGGTAAGCATTTAATAACAGGAACTCATTGCTAGATGGTCTTAAGATTATGGGTCAAAGTGCAATTATAGTTCTTTAGTGGTGTGAACTGTAATTCAGTGTTTTATGAAAATTGTAAAAATCGCTGCTAGTTTTTCATAATTGCAGATACAGCTATGAGGTTTGCTTAATTGTAGAAATCGCTGATATGTTTGTATTCTACTGGAAGTCTTACTCATAATTACTCTCCAGGTCCCTGCTATAGCCCTATAAATATGTGGGTAGGCTGAACAAGTTTCATAATTTGTCTTCTAAGATTAAAACTGTCCAAGTTCTGCCAGTACACATTCTTGATAGATTGTAACCCACCATACATTTAAGAATCGCATAAGAGAATATAGTAGAAGATCGTTCGTCATCAAAAGTTTTCATATGGAGCCCGTTTTGGCGTTTGCTCGTCTAATTAATTTTTTCAGATAATCATTTGTAAAACCAAAGATCTTGGAGTCTTGCCTCCAACAATTGGTATCAGAGCCGTTTTATTTTTTATTTACGATTTTCAGGACCGGGTAGTTTTAGAACTATTGCTAACTTTGTTTTGTAGGCGTTCTAATCCCGATTTTATGATCGTCATTAATTCATGTGTAATTGAATGATTTGTGAATGATGATTATTTTTTTTAATCACGAGGGTTGATCGTAATAGTTCGAATGTGAACATTTGGAACATAAGATCTATGTAATAATTAGTTTTTATTTTTAAAATATCTGTTTAAATTATTTAAGAACATGTTGAACATATCCAAGAACACGAAGAACGGAGGCGACACCGGCGGTGGTTCGATTTTTAACGGGTCACAGATCGCGGTAAGTTTTTTAATAGTTTTAAATGATTTTTTTGTGAGTTTTTTTGCAGTATTTATGAATAAAAAATAGTATAAAAAACAAGTCAAAAACAGTGAGGAAAAATCACTAAAATAGTCTGGTTCTGGTGATTTTGCCCACGGCGGTTCAGCGATGGTTTTTATGATTTTTTGAGCCATTTTTAAACATAAAATAGCAGTAAAATATACCTCAAAATACTATAAAAAAAACTGGGCTAAGATCACAACCCAAACAGGCTGCAAACAAGTCGGTAGCAGCAGTGGCTTCCAGGCAGTTTTTCAAAAGTTTTTCAAACTATTTTTGAGCAATTGTTTTGGTAAAAAGATAGTACTTTTTGAATGTTTTCTTTCGGTATAAAGTACATCAAAAACGAAGTTTGGGAAGAGGTCAAAAAAGCCTAAGGAAGTTAAGGCGCAGTGCTGTTGCGGCCAGAAGCGTTTTTTGTGGTTCGGACAAATTTTCAACAGATTTTTTGACAGAAAATTTTACATTTTGAGAGCTTTCCAACAATATAAATCTCATAAAAAACGGAGCTCGGATGAGGCGGCAGGAGCCGCCTGAAGGCGGCGACAAGCGGCGCCGGTGGTGGCTGGTGGTAGCCAGCTGTTTTCTCTCTCCCGAGGCTACTTTGTGTTGATTGGCTAATAGATACGGGACTAATTTGATATATATTAACATATTAGATAGTATCAGAAAAGTCTGATGCAATCAGGACACGTGAATGAGAAATAAAAGAGGATTAATTTAGCTTATCATCTTTGGGAGACTGAAACGTTTCACTTGGATCATAAAATCGGAATGTATGCATCGTGTTTATATATATATATGAACTTTCTGGATGATTGCATATCTGTTTTATTTATTCTGTTAATTTAATTAATTCGAAAATTTAGTTTTAATTAAAATATTTTGTAATAAAAAATAAAATTAAGTTTTTTTTAATTAATTAATTTTAATTAATTGAAATTTTTATAGATATTTTATTTTTTATAAAATATTATGTTTAAGTTGATTTTTCATAAAATCGAATATCTTGAAAAAAGGTGAGAATTAATTCTAAATTTTGAATTAATTAAAT
Source organism: Heliamphora pulchella (assembly GCA_032270985.1). NCBI lineage: Eukaryota > Viridiplantae > Streptophyta > Magnoliopsida > Ericales > Sarraceniaceae > Heliamphora > Heliamphora pulchella. The sequence goes on from JAULJZ010019432.1 coordinate 11,905, forward strand.
AGAAAAATATTTAATCGAAATAAATTATTATTTTTCAAAAAATGTGAAACAGAAGATAAAATAAATAAATGCCTTTAATCACTACCTTAGTTGAAAATTTGAAGAAAAAATTGTGCATTTATTAAATTTTATTAGTTATGCATTTAAACATAAAAAGATAGTTTGGTAAAACAGAATCTTTGGAATCGTGTATACGGAAAGATGTTTGATTTTGTTAGATCGTGTAGTTTCGAAATTAATAAATTTTTTTAATTAAATGAATTTTTATAACGCTAAAAAATGTTTTAAAAATCTAAATGGGAGAAAAAATTTATTTACAGATAAATCTCGCAATCTTCATCACTAGTTTGTAAGCTGTGCAATTAAACCCTACGTTTGACAGTAAGGCCTTTCTCCCCAATGGATAGATTAATTACAGTATCGCCAGTACAAATCTCTTTTAGGAATAATTCTGGATAATTGTTAGTGTGAATCACTTCTCCATCTGAAGGGGTCATTGCAAAACGATTAACTTGCGATTAGGTGTTGGTTAACACTTAGCTGTATATAATAGTAGCCTCTCCATCTGAGTCACTGGTATTATATACTGGACTGAAACTAAGTCAGCTATTTAATTTTACTTGGCATGGTTAGTTGCCTAGATAGTAAAATTAAAAGAAATTAGCCTATTTGATCTTATGAAGGATAGTAGATATCCTCCCATCGAAGTATGTTATTCTCAGGTTACCAGGCTGCTAGCGAATTATTTTTAAAATGGTAGAGGGAACAAAATTAAAATGAATTCAAATTTTTCTTATCATAATTAACGATTTTTTTAATTATATGATTTTCTGAATTAAAATGGCATTAAATTCACTCGCTTTAATACTCAAAGAAAACAAAGTTACGGGACCAAATTTTGTTGACTAAAAAAGTAACTTGGATATAGTTTTAACTACCTATAGTATTTTTTCGATACTAGGAAATGTGTTTGTTTCTGAAAAAGGTTCTTCCTCTAGGCCAAAAGGCATGAAGAAGAAAAAGATTTAGAAACAGGGTGACACGCTTTCCAGGGTAGTTAGTGGGCCTCATACTGGTGTGAAAAAGCCTAAAGGTAGATGTTTTCACTGCAACCAAACATGGCACTGCAAAAAGTTATGTCCACTATTTCTCAAAAAGAAAAATAAACAGGATAATTTTTATTCACTAGTTGTGAAAACATGTTTAGCGAAGTTATCTACCGGTACCTAGTGTGTAGATACGGGAGCCACTAATCATATCTGTAATTCGTTGCAGGAGTTCTAAAAAACCTGACAACTTAGTGATGGGGAGATTTACCTGCATATGGGCAATAATACAAAGGTGATAGTAGTTGCAGTATGAGATGCCACTCTAAATTTTAGTGGAGATCGAGTTTTAATATTGAGAGATTGCTTTTATGTACCTTGCATTAGAAGGAATTTAGTTTCTATTTCTAGATTGGTTAAAGACAGATATTTCGTTTATTTTAATAACTCTGTGGTTATTAAGAATAATAAACGGGTTATCTGTTCTGGTACATTAGGGAATGATCTTTATGTTATTAATCCTATCACTCCTACATTATAACTAACTGAATTGAATAACACATCTAATTTACTATATAAGAGAAAGTTTTCTTCTTTAATAAACTAAATATTTCTTTGGCACTTACACTTAGGTCATATTAATCTAAAAAAGATAAATAGACTGGTAGCAGATGGACATTTGAGTTCATTGAAAGTGGAGGCACTTTCAGTCTGTAAATCTTACTTAGAGGGTAAAATGACTAAGAGGCCCTTTTTTGCCAAATGATATAGAGCTAAAGAACTGTTGGAGTTGGTTTATTCTGATGTGTGTGGTCCTATAACAATCCGGGCTAGAGGTGGCTTTGAGTACTTTATCGGTATCATTGATGACTACTCAAGGTATGGATACATTTACCTAATGCACTGTAAGTTTGAATGCTTTGAGAAATTTAAAAAATTCAAGGCGGAGGCGAAGAAGCATCTGGGTAAAAGTATCAAATCACTACGATTTGATCGTGGTGGGGAATATCTCTTTAGAGAGTTTAAGGACAACTTGTCATTAGAGGGGATTACATCCCAATTAACTGCACCTAGCACTCCGCAACAGAATGATATAGTAGAAAGAAGGAATAGAACTCTTGTAGAATTGGTAAGGTGCATGATGAGTTATTCAGGTTTACCCGATTCCTTTTGGGGACTCGCTTTAGAGACAGTGGCTTACATTCTGAACTTGGTACCTTCTAAGTTAGCACCTTCTACATCTATAGAATTGTGGACCAGGCGTAAGCCTAGTCTGAAACACATTCGAATTTGGGGGTGTCCAGCACATGTGCTGAAAGGGAACACGGTTAAGTTGGAATCGAGGACAGAAGTATATTTCTTTGTAGGGTATCCCAAGGAAACGAATGGTGGTCTATTGTATAATCCTAAGGGTCAAAAGGTCATTGTTAGCACTAATACCCAATTCTTGAAAGAGGATTATATTATGGACAATAGGCCCAATAGCAAAATTGTTCTGGAAAAACTGAGAGGAAATACTAGTAGAACGGATGAACATGTCACTGATATCCCATTATCTTGTCATAGTGGGAGAATTATCGGGACAAGTGTAAATCAAGAACAGGGTGCTGATGCACATGGTTCAAATTCTGCATAGCGTGTTACTACTAGTATACAAACACAGGTAGTGCCTCGTCGTAGTGGGAGGGTTGTTCATCAACTTAATTGGTATACGTTCATGGGAGAGTCTTTGGACAAGATCTTGACAAAACTGAATACCGAACCCTGTAACTACAATGAAGTACTTCAAGACAAAGATGCAGATCTTTGGCAAAGGACAATGAATTCAAAGATGAAATCTATGTATTCCAATCAGGTATGAGAACTTGTAGAACCACCCAAAGGGATAAAACCCATTAGATGCAAGTGGATCTACAAGAGAAAGAGAAGTGCAGACGGGAAGGTTGAAACCTTCAAAGCTAGGCTTGTTGCTAAAGGGTTCGCTCAGAAAAAAGGAATCGATTATGAGAAAATCTTTTCGCCGGTAGCTATGCTTAAGTCTATCCGGATTCTCTTTTCCATTGCCGCAGATTTTGACTATGAAATATGACAAATGGATGTCAAGACAACTTTTCTTAACAGAAGTCTTGATGAGTGTATTTATATGATACAACCAGACGGATTCATTGCTAAGGGCCAGGAACATATATTGTGTAAGCTTAAGAGATCCATTATGGACTTAAGAAGACATCAAGGTCTTGAAACACTTGGTTTGATCAAGCCATTAAGTCTTATAGTTTTGATCAAAGTCCAAATGAGTCCTGTGTATACAAGAAGCATGACGAAAGCGTGGTGATCTTCTTAGTACTTTATGTAAATTATATCTTACTCATCGAAAACGATGTGGGGGCAATATGTACGGTTAAAGTATGGTTATCTAGGCAGTTCAATATGAAGGACTTGGGAGAAATTAGTCACATTCTTAGGATCAAACTTGTGCGAGATCGGAAACAAAGAATATTGGTCTTATCACAGGCAAAGTATATCGATGATATTCATGCTCGTTTTAGCATACAAGATTCCAAGAAAGGGTTTCTTCCTTTCAGGCGTGAAATCACTTTATCTAAGGATCTGTATCCTATGACACCTGATGAGATAGAGTAGATGAAGGCGGTTTCTTATGCTTCGGCCCTCATATATGTGTAGACACCCCAATTTGACCCCACCTAATCTTAGGCGAATTTGATGATGAAAGCAGGTGGAATAGTGTCTCAGTACGATCCTCGGGAGTTGATCCAAGCTCGGTATTTGAACCCAGTCATCAAAAACCTTCACAATCTCTGAAACTAATGAAATTGTACCAAACCATCGATAACTTATTACCCA
>JAULJZ010019443.1:0-15815 GCA_032270985.1 Heliamphora pulchella
ATCATCCACGTACACCTCGACCTCCTTATGTATCATGTCATGTAGTAAAGTAGTGGCAGCCCTTTGATAGGTTGCCCATGCATTCTTTAGACCAAATGGCATCACACGATAAAGTAGGTCCCCTAGGGTGCGGTGAACGTCGTCTTTTCTCTGTCATCGGGATCCATTAAAATCTGGTTGTATCTGGAGAAACCATCCATGAATGACAATAAGGCATGCCCTGCTGTGCTGTCTACTAAAACGTCGATGTGCGGTAATGGAAAGTCGTCTTTTGGGCTAGCCTTGTTGAGATCCCGAAAATCCACGCAGACTCGGATACGACCGTCTTTCTTCAAAATCGGTACAATGTTAGCTACCCATTTCGGATATTCGGTTACCATTAAGAATCCAGCATTGATTTGCTTGGCGACTTCTTTTTTGATCTTCAGAGCCCATTCTGATCGAATTCGCCTTAATTTTGGTTTGACCGGTTTAGCATCAGGGTATAAGGGGATATGGTGTTGGACAATGTCAGGATCAATTTCGGGCATATCCTCGTTAGACCATGCAAATACATCTTTGAATTCTTTTAATAAAGTTATTAGTTGTTCTTGGTCAACTGAAGATAAAAAAGAACTGATTTGAACATTTTGCGAGTTGATTTCATTACCCAGATTTATTGATAAAGTTTTTTCAATTATTGGTTGGGCACGCATTTTTTCTTCTCTTTTTATTAAGAGTTTTATTTCTTCGAGGATATCCCCGTTGAATTCAAAATCGTCAGAAAGCATATGAAATAAATCAAACAAATCAGTGTAACCGAAAATCTTGTTCATTTCATTAAAAACAGAGGGGATTACAAACTCGATGGTAAAGGCATGGAGAGGAGCACCAACATACGTGCCCTTGACTACAGACTCAGACTCAATTTTGGACTCGGGACAGACAACCTACACATTACAAGACTCGATGGTCCAATTCTTCACTTCTATCATAGCTGTATCGACGATGAGCTTAGTACAGTCTGCTGGTGCGCTGAAACCCATCATGAAGCAATTCTGATAAGTTATCTGCAGATGAACTAACTTTTCATTAAACAGCATTCCTATGTCGGTCCCATCGAGTTTGTCGGCCCAGTCTTCTTCCCAGACTTTCTTTTCTTCCTTCTCTCTTTCCATTATTTCTTAATCTTCTGTATCAGACAGCTGGTGGTTGAAAAAGATCTCCAACCCCAGCAGCTTTTGATTGGTCTCTTCATCGATCCACGGCTCTAGAAAGCCACAATACGGAAAATCTTCCCCTTCCTTGATGAAGTATCCATTGAACGTCCCAAAATAATTGGCCTTTTTCCCCCTTCTAGGCCCTTCCAGATCGTCTTTCGGTGGCTCATACCCAAGACCAAAACTGTGCAAAGTCGGCAATACCTGAATGGGTTCCGGGATTCCCTGTAGTTTACGTCCCAATCCCATGCCCGGGAAGAAGGACATTTTCCTCATCATCATTAAAGCTCGTGGGTTGACATACCTTTCTTCTTCATTCATCAGCGTCTAAACAGCATGTGCTTCATCGAACTGAAAACCAGTGAGCAACACATCATCTTCACTATGATAACTTCTAGTAGAGTTGTGCCCTCTCCTCCTTTCGGAGGGTGAATACTCTCCTCTCCATGAATGGTAAGGATTGTCCCGTTCTTTATCAATTTTAGTTTTTTGGTGAAGGGTAGACAGTACCGCTTGGACATTTGGGTCGTGCAGCCACGGCCTACCCAGCAGCAGATTGAAGGAGGCCATCACTTCTAGCACGTGAAACTCAACTAAGGTTTCCAGTGGTCCCACTGAAACGGCAAATGATACCAGTCCTAGTACATCCCTTCTTGTGTTGTCATAGGCTCGCACCCCTTGATTGCATGGAGTGAACTGGTCTGGCCTCATCCCTAAACAAGCGGCTGTTCTCAATGGGCAAACGTTCAAGGCAGACCCATTATCAATGAGGGTAATCAGGACCCATTTTTCTAGACACTTGACGGTGATATGAAGCGGCTTGTTGTGACTTTTTTCCCTCAGCGGGCAAATCCTTATCAGAGAAAGAAATGACTTTTGGTTCAACAGTCGACAGAATCAGTCCAATCAATTGCACCGGGGTGGCCTCTATCGGAACACTGGCTTTATTCAAAACTTTCAGCACAGCTTACATGTGTTTGTGCGAGGCCATCAGTAGCCCCCAATTGCTGATGTTGGATTGCATCTTTTTCAACTGTCTCAATACAGCATCCTCCTCCTCCTCTTGCTCTGTCTCTTTTCCTTTTCAACTCGGTTGTCCTTTCTCTAACTGAGTTAGCTTAAAGTGCTGTCCACTTCTAATTAGGTGTTCCACGCCGTCTTCGAGATTCTATAACCCCGGCATCACATTATCAGTCTGTCTTACTTCGTGGAGAGGGCTTTCAAACGCCCACAAATCATTTAAGTCACTAATGGCTGTCCTTTCCCTTCTTTCCTCGTCATCTTCAATAGCCCATGTGTTATCGATTTCCTCCCAGATGTCCTCTTCAATAAAATTCACTCGATGTTCCCGAGCGGCCCAAAAATCAATCCACTCGGCTCCATCAGATTTTAACACAATCCTTACCAGCTAATAGGACTGCATTTCATCGACGTATACTTCTTTCTCAAAAAGTTAGGGAAGAGTGATTCCATCAAGCACATGGCCAAACCCATAAGGTCGACTCGGGTAATCCAATGGCCATTCATCTTCTTCGTTGCGCTCCTCCTCTTGTTGGTAGACTTGGATTAGCGGTCGATACCATTACCAGGCATCATCATTCCATTCTTCCATCCTGTCTCGACTGCCCCTAATCATCATAAACGAGCATGCTATTCGATTCTTGGTTATTGAAACATGAGGGCATGGTAGGTGCGCCAAATAGATGTGCTGACTCGGATCCTCCAATTCCCCTAGAGACATGTAATTTACTCCAGCCTGCTTGGCATGATTTAGCAGTGGGTTGGTAGTGACATTCAGTTTTAGGGTGACAGATGGTGGTGGGATCACCTTGTTATCAATGAGATTTTGGATCTCGTGCCAAAGTCTCAAACACTTTCCAGTTAGGTGTCCGTGGCCTTGGTGGAAGGCGCAGTATTGGGAAGCATTAAACATTGGCGGCAGGAGATCAGGAACAGGCATGGGGTCCAATGGCTTGATGAGCCCCTTCTCGACGAGTCGATTCAGAGTGGTGGACAAAGAGATATTGAGGGGGGTAAAGACCCTACTTGGCTTTTGTTGCTGTTGGCTATTGTCTGACTGCTGAAGGTTGTTCGTTGGATGGGTGGAAGGATTCAAAAGGTTCACCTCGCCCGAGCGAGTAGCGAATTGATTTTGGTTGGTTGTAGGGAAGGTCCATCTTGGTGGTTTCTGGCTCGACTTGATTTTTTCAATATCCCCAGACTGGATAGCATCCTCTATCTGGACGTCGACATCAAACAATTGCTCGAATGTGGAGAGTGGCTGCGTGATCATGTAATGCTTTAACGGAGACTGTAGGTTCTTTACCACCATCCTTACTTGCTCCTTTTCAGAAGGCCGATTTGTCATCTTAGCGGCCTTACCCCTCCATCGGGTCAGGAAGTCAACAAAAGATTTCATGTTCTCATGTTGGGTTGTTTCGAGCTCTTGGGTAGTTACATCCAGTTGGACAGTGTAACTATTCTGGCTGATAAAAATCGTTGCGATGTCTTCCCAAGTTTAGATTTTAGCTACATCAAGAGAGAGAAATCATCTCTGGGCTACCCCGAAAGAGATCGGTGAAAAAGCTAAGCCTTCAACTGGTCATCAATCCCCATTGGCGACAGGGTGCCAACGTACATTCGGAGATGAATTCTGGGATCTCGATTTCGTCAAATTTTTCCATGTCTGGTATTTTGAACTTTTCTAGCAATTTTGCATCTGGGAACAGGTAGAGTCCCCCTACATCGAGCATATATTCCTCAACTCCCTTAGCTTTTTTGAGGACCTTTTCCATCCCGTCGATCTTTTCAATTAGTGCAGATTCTTTAGACTGCGCAGTGTTTTCCTACTCAACTATCACCTGACGAGGGTTCCGTGGTGGTGGTAGGACAACTTGCGGTCCATCGGGGACTTGGTTGTCATCCCAAAAGTCCTCTCCATTCTCGTTCGTCTCATCTGGTTATCCATTTGCAACAGGCATACGGGCCTAAATTGCCCAAATCTGTGCCTGACATTGCACTTGAGCCTGGGTCTATTGCTCTACGGCTCTTTGTATATCAGTAATCGCCCTCATTAGGGCTACTAGATTCATCTCATTTTCTGCCATTTCAGCTGACTCAATCGGCTGTTCAGATACCCTACAAAGTCTTCCTGTCACTGATCTTTCCCAAACACGTATTAATTGTACTTTTCTCGGCCCAATAGTAATCCCACATGTAAACCTGGATCCCAAAAGCGAAATAACCAGTATTAGACACTTCCTGGGCAAATATTCTATCAACAGATAGCAGATATCTCAAATTTTCAAAACAACAGATCATGAGTAGATAACTATGGAAGCTATAACAATGCCCTTGCCGGGCTCATATTAGCAGCATAACAACAGGATGACTCAAAAACCACTATGATGGCTGAAAGGGGATCAACTAAAATCTAGTGGGAAGGTTTGCCTAAAAATGGACAGCACTCTGGCATGAAAATAAAGCTATGCTCACCGGACTGGTTCGACCTAAAAAATTTTAAGAGAACAAAAAATCGGGCAGCATGACGGTAGGGAAATAATTCTCACGGGTATTACAAGGGTTTGAAAGAAACGAGCTTATGTCGAGGATTTGGAGGAAATGAGCCTATGTCAAGGGGGAGAGAACTAACGACCCGAAAAGATCTCGGAGGAGAGAGAAACCACCCTAGTAGTTAAGACGAAACACAGTCAAGATGACGATAAGAAAAACCGAAAGTGGTGAGAAACAAAACTCGGGTAAGAATCCAAAAGAAGAGCAAGCCTAAGCAAGGGATAACAGAAAACCCAAGCCGACCCTGAGAAAGAACTAGACTAAACTGAACAAGCAAGCCTAACAATAGCAATCAAAACATACAATAAAGAAAATACATAATCCTACTAGGGTTAGCATCACCTAATGGGGAGTTCTAAGTTTACTATATGCAAAAGGTCGGTTTTAATCAATCGAATATGGTACCTCCTTCTGAATAAAGTTAGGTATATACCTCCTATGCAGAGCATGGTCAAACAGTACGCTTGAACTCTTTTACTACACCTATGATAGCGTACAATTAGTAAGGGTTGTCCGTCTTCCTAACAATCTCCGAAACGGATTAACGTTCAGGGCATCAGGTCGACCAGGCAGGGGAGTTGAAGGACAATGCACATGCATGCGAAAATACAGATGAGAGATACATATTAAGAACCAATGATATTTTCAAGTCTAGCCCTCTTATTTGATTTTATAAACCAGTCTCCAGCAGAGTCGCCAGAAAATACTGTGCCTTTGGAATTTGGGGGTCATTTTAAAAAATGTTCAAAAATAGGGAATTCAAAGAATGTTAAAAAAATCTTTTAACATCTTGAAAACTAAATTTTGAAAATTCCTTTTGTTAAACATAGAGTCGCCACTTAGTTTTTTTTAAAAAAAACTAAGAAAAATAAAATTGGCTACTGATCTTTAAAATGTTAATCAGAAAAAGAGGGTTTGGGGGCTAAGGTACGAATCGGGAAAGGTGTTAGGCACCGCGTTCGCCCAACTATAAAGTTGGCCTCTACTAATCACCATTGGTTCTTTAATAGAATTTCTCAAATGCATGCAAATAAAGAAAATTGGGGTGAATAGAGAACATTCAAAATCAAATATAGAAAATACATAAAATATATACATAACACTCCAAAATAAATAGGTGTCAAAAGAAAAATTCTAAGTCCTATGGCATGCAATTTCTATCTAAAGGATACATGAAGCACATACCCATATGTAATAATATTGAAACAACCTAAACTAGCATGATTTGGTTAAAAAAATAAAAAAAAATATACTAGAAATTGGCAAAGCTACTTAAACATAGATTTGCTACAAAAGAAAAATCAAACTATCCTAAACATGCTTCCTAAATAAAGAAACTAAAACTAGTATATTATCAAAATTAACTAGATTAACATTAACATGATGAATCAATAAAGAAATAGGAAATGTCAAATAGGCAATGCATAAAAGAGAAAAATGCTATATTGAAAGAAAGTTTATTTATCAAAGAAGTAAGAGTTTTGTAACAAAAGAGAATTTAAAGATTTAAAAGAAAAGAAACAGATTTGACAAGGGTAGAAATTGCTATTAAGAAGAAAATCTAATTATTTACATAAAAGATGAAAATAAGAAGAATAAGAGAAGATATCTTTATGTTTTTGTGCTTTTTGTTGTTAATAGAAGAAAAGAAAAGAAAAATATTATAAAAGACAAGTTAAGAAGATTTAGTTATTAAAATTTTACATTTTAAAAAAGAATAAAACAGAAGAAAACAGAAGAAATGGAAAAAATAATGGAGTATTTTAAAAGAGAAAATTATGAATTACTTAAAAATAAAAATTAACTTAAAAGCCTTTTGTGATTTTTGGTTTTAGCAAAATAAAAGAAAAATACCATGAAAGAATATTAATATTATAAGAAATAAAATGTTAAATGGCACTTTGTGAGGAAATTAAAAATATTACTAAAAGAAAATAAAATAATGGAAAAGAAAGTTACACTAATAAAAGGAAAAGAATAAAAACTAAAAAAAGAAAAAGAAAATGAAATTAAAAGAACATTAACTTAAAAGAACATCTAAGTTAATATTACAAGAATTTTTAGGTTGGTGTTATCAAAAGAATATTAAATTAAAAGAAAAATGAGAAGAGATGTTAGTATTTAAATGGAATATAAAATTAAAACTTAAAGGAAAGAGGAAAAAATGCTATAAAGAAAATTTAAAATTAATAAATAAAGTGCTAGAAAGAAAGTAAAATTAAAACAATACTAGAAGAAAATAAACACTAAACTAGAAAAAAATAAAATGGAGCATTAAACTAATTAGGACAAGAAAATGAAATAAAATACTATTGAAATGAAATTTAAACTAAAAGAAAATTAAATGCTAAGACATTAAATTAATGTAAAAGGAAAGAAAAAGAATGAAATACTAGAATTTAAATAGATCTAATATTGACTATTACAACTATTTTTATATAAGTGCACTGAGTTATAACAATTAACAATATTGATAAATTGTAATTGTCAAAAATATTAGCACTATTTAATGATTTAATAATTTATAATAAGCTTAAAATGCAAGCAAGTAAATTAACAAAACAAGTAAACTAAATAAGCTAAAGTATGAATTTAAACATAAATGTAATAACTAATAAGCAAAACAAGAATATAATTGAAATAAATACATGAAAATTAACCCAATCACTCCAAAAGAGAGAAAATAGAGCTAGAAGGATCGGGGATCCAAGCAGAATTCTTGGATTGTTACGGAATCCTCAAATTGGGGGAATGTGCTCCGATGCTCCAATCCTCGGGTAGTGATCCAAGTTAGAGTTATAGAACTTTGGAGACTTGGCTTACGGTATTTCGGTAGGGCTTTGGCGTCGGGGTTCGGAATTACTCGACGTCTCGGCAGAATTTCTCTCACTAAACCTCTCTCTAATTTTCTGTCCTTGAAAACATACCAGAGGTACGGTATTTATAGAGTTTTTCAACTAATGAGATGTTAACACGTTTTTCGACACGTCAACCCATTTGAAGTTGGCGGCCGCCGCAATGCAAGTTGGCGGTTGCCATGTTTAAGTTGGCGGTCGCCATGTTAGAAAATGTTCCACAAGGTTCTATTGGCGGTCGCCACAATGGAGTTGGCGGTCGCCATGTTTGGGAATTGCTTGGACAATAAGTTATTGGTTTTGAAGGTTTTTTATGGTTAAGGTTCAAATTCCGAACTTGGATCACTTCCCGAGGATCGAACTGAAGCACTTGTTCCACCTGTTTTCATCATCGGATCCACCTAAGATTGGGTGGGGTCAAATTGGGGTGTCTACACCAAGCCTAACACCAAAACCTCGAAAGAAACACCCATAATACAATTTCATCGAACCAAAATCGAAGAAAAACGATTTTAAACCCCAAAACCAACGTTTGTAACATAAACCGATTTCATGTATTTTGAAACAGTAAAAGCATACACGATTATACGTAGCACCTTTATAAGACATGAGAGTTTAGGATCCTACCTCGGTGAGTTAAAAACTCAATGTCTTGATCTACATGCAAAATCGAGCTTCGCCGGAATAAAATTCCGTTTGGATGAACGCGTAGCCCACCGTACCAATAGTAGGAATCCGCTGTTTGATCATTAAAAATCGAGCCCCGAGCCCCCGAGAAGTTAGAGAGAAGGCAGTGAGAAAATGAGAAAATTTAGCTGAGAAGTTTTGAAAATATTTTTTGAAAATATCTAACGTTAAATATTTATAGGCCATGAAAATATCTTTTTTTTTTGAAACCCGCATCACAGCGTCCAACGCCCCCGGGAACCAACCCCGCATGCATATGTAAACCCGAACATGCATAAAAACACGTATGAACACGCTGAAAAAAAAACGATAAACACTTGTCGAAAAATGCCAAAAAAGAGAATGGGTCTTGGTCTCACAACTCTACCCCTCTTAAATGAAATTTGTCCCCAAAATTCAGCACAAGGTCAAAAAAGAAACAAACCGTCGATCGCAATCGACACAAGCATAAGAGATGGCTAGCCAAGCCATTCCTCGAATATAGTCAAACAAGGTCAGGCATCCTAAATAATAGCCAACTATCTCAAAGACACGGAATCTACAACTCACCCCAACCTCACAATCACTGTCTCAACACAGGACACCACCAACGGCGTCCATCACTAACCCCCCCAACAGATAAAATGAAGAAACTGGCCTAAGGCCTGCATACTCAGAAAGTACCTCTGCGCATTGGAGAAATCTCTATATCATCCGGTCCAATCGGTGCCCTGAAAGAACTAGGAGCTGTAAGTGCATACGCTCGGCCCTACATCATTCTGGCCTATCTGCCATAACCTGGCACTGTCGGCTGCCGCACCGACTATATTGAAGCACCCCACCTGCAATTCGGGAAGTCTGAACTACAGAATGTTGCTATCGATCCTGCACAAATGAACCCTCTAGTGTGCCTACTGTGCTCAGTGCACTCTCTCTCTCTGGGGATAATTCCTGCGAATATGTCTACTCTGACCACATCCAAAACAAATCAGCGGCCGTCTCCCCTATGACTGATCCTGTATGGGACTCTGGGACTGCCTCAATTGTGGATCCCGGTACTGCCTCGACTGCGAGCAATCTGGCACATGATGCCCCGGTTGTTCACACCGATAACATCTGACCTCCCTCTGCTCTGGCCTCCCCGACGAAGCCACCGATGGTGCTGGTGCAGAGAACTGCTGTGGTAATCTAGATGGATGAAAGCTAAGGCTAGAGGACTTTTGCCTCTTGCAGGAATGCCCACCTGTCTATGTCTCTGTCCCATCCTGTGGTGTCCTGGCTTCCCTAGAAGCTTGAATCTCTACCAAAGTATTCTTAATCCTTGCTGCTGCCTCCATTAGCTCTGTAAACACATGCAGCCCCATGTCGGCTACTCTCTCTCTGATCGCGGACCTCAAACCCCGCTCAAACCGCCTCGACCTCAGCTCGTAGGCCGCCACCAGCTCCAGTGCAAAACGAGACAAGCTAGTAAATTTGGCCTCATACTGCATAACGCCCATCGCTCCCTGGGTAAGAGTGTAGAACTCCTCTCTATACAAGTCTCTAGATGAAGAAGGAAAATATTTCTCCAGAAAAACTTCAGTGAAAGCTGCCCATGTGACCCCCACAGTATTTCGGGTGTATTTCCACCACTCGTGAGCATCACCCCTCAGCTGAAATGTGGTAAAAGAAACCCAGAACTCATCTTCAACTATCTGTAGCGTGTCAAGGATTCGAGTCATCAGCTACAACCACTCCGTAGCCACAGTAGGATCAAGGTTCCTAGTAAAAGTAGGAGGATCCATACGCCTGAACTCTCGCATCACCACGGTAGCTCTCGACTCAGGCACTCCCTCTCTAACGGTCTCACCCCTAGCTACCTCAACCAGTTGCTGGATAGAACCAACCAGCACACGCAGCACCTCTGTCACGTCCATCGGTCTCTGGGGAGCATTTGCATCCCCAGTATCAGGGATAGGCACATCCTCTTGGCTAAAAAAACGTCCATGGCCTTGACCACGGCCTCGCCCTCTCCGTGCAGACATCACGTCTACATGAAAGAAACACAGAACATAAGATGCAGCACATAGCATAAACGTAAGCATGCGAACACGTAATCACATAGGTTCATGCTAAACAAACTCCACATACCGAGGTGTACCGACAAGAGTGACGCGTCAATTTGGATAATCTACTCAGATTCTCTATTAGAAATCACATCAGCTAAACGCATTTCTAACTTGGCTCCCAAGTTTGTTAATCCAAACGCCCAAAGACAAGACTAATCAATCCTAAAGTTCAACCCCCAATGCTCATATATACACAGCATTCTCATGCTTAACATGCTAACACGTTCATGTTATCAAAACATCTAAACACATGCAGTCAAGCACACGCAATCAACCTCACACGATGATGCACCACCTTTCCACGGTTCTTAGGAATTCGAACTCAGAGCTCTGATACCATTCTGTCATGCCCCAAACTTCGAGTCATGTGAAACACCCATAAACAACCATATAAAATACCGAACCCAATGTTTACTCAAAAATTAAAGCATACAAGCATTTAATATATATCTTCCATAAGGGCTTACATTACACGATTCCAACACCGAAAAACATGTAAACATTCATGGTTCAAAAGAACAAAAAGAAGACTATCGATCTCCTGCCTCAACCGGCAACCTCGAATCAACCCACACGATCGGTACCCGAAAAATATTTCAAATCCCACACCGAGAGCAAAAGTTCAGTAGAAACTAGACAAATATGCAATATAAACAAAACATGCTCAAAAAACGAAGTGCAATTTTAGACTCACACGAGCCATAAAAATGATTTTATATTTGAACTCATACGAGCTCCAGATGAAAACATTTTTAAATGGTTTTATACGAGAACTCCCAAGAGTCTTAAAGAAAATAGTTTTAAAAATGGTTTTGTATCACGACTCATCAGAGCCTAGAAAATAACTTGATATATAGATATAGTACAATACTTCACCAGCAAAGATAGACTCCTACGAGCCAAGCCTCCCACGAGCCCCACATGTAACACAGAACTGACTCTCACAAGCCTTAATAACAGTTCTATCACATAAATAATGATCCATACACAAACACACATCCACAGGATAATACCGCACACCACGGGATAATATCGCACACCATGGGATAATACCGCACATCACGGGATAATACCAAACACTACGGGATAACATCGAATCAACATATGTATAAACAAAACTAATTAGAGTTCTATAAGCACAGGAGCACGTATAACCATGACATTCCACATAACGATGCCATATAACCTGACACGACATCACATGCCACACACCCGTCACCTGCTCACCCGCTCACCCGAATGACCCGTTCACTTACCGAGACAACCAACAATGCAGAAAACCAAAACCTAACCCAGAAACCAACACCTAAATCTCCCACAAAATGGTTCTCACCAGAAATCAGCTTTAAAACAAACAACGGACCCACACGTCCCGCACCCAACGATGCTCCAACCACCACGCACACAACCGTGTCTCAACACCCACATGACGTGACCAACACCCTCTTTGTGACCAACACCCTCTCCGTGACTTCAATCGACAGGATCACATAATCCAATCAACTGAAAAACCACAAGAGGAGAGCAGTCGATCAAGCCCCATAACCCAATCGACTGAGAGGACACCACACGACCAACCTACAGCACCAAAACACCGAAAATCCCAACACAGGACCCAGTCGACTGGACCTTATCTAGTCAACCTAAACAAGCTACTGGAATCTTGCAAAAACTCCCCAAAAAACACAGGTCAGTCGACTAACCTTCACGATCCAATCGACTGAACCACGATCCAGTCGACTGAACCCAGGCAGAAACGACTCTGAGCTACTGTTTCAGCCCTCTGAATCCCAAACCAAGCCTCTAAACTCCCATCTAACACCCTCGGACATACACACGCCCAAGCCTAACTCCAAAATCTCGAAAGAAACACCAAAACACGATTTCATCCAACCGAAATCGACGAAAAACGATTTTAAACCCCAAAACCAACGTTTGGAACATAAAGCGATTTCATGCATTTTGAAACGGTAAAAGCACACATGATTATACATAGCACCCTTATAAGACATGAGAGTATAGGATCCTACATCGGTGAGTTAAAAACTTGACGTCTCGATCTACGTGCAAAATCGAACCTCGTCAAAATAAAATTTCGTCTGGCTGAACGCGTAGCCCACCGTGCCAATAGCAGGGATCTGCTGTTGGATCGTCGAAAACCGAGCCTTGAGCCCCCGAGAAGTTAGAGAGAAGGCATAGAGAAAACGAGAAAACTTAGCTGAGAAATTTTAAAAATATCTAACGCTAGATAATTATAGACTATGAAAATATCTTTTTTTTAAACTGGCATCACAGCGCCCAACGCCCCCGGGAAACAACCCCGCATGCATATCTAAACTCGAACTTGCATAAAAACACGTATGAACATGCTGAAACAATAACGGTAAACACTCGTCGAAAAATGCCAAAAAAGAGAACGGGTCAGGGTCTCACAACATCTATTGCACGATATATAGTTTCTCAAAATTTTCTTTATATATATATATATACTTGTGTTTTAAATTAAATAAACTTTTGTTTTCAAATCAAACAATAATATATATTTTATTTTTATTAAAAGTGGGGGAATGTTAGAGAATTTTAATAAAAATAAAATATTAAAAATAAACATTGGGTTTTATTATTACTTATTAGAGTTTTAAAACATAAATTATTTATGTAATTATTTCTGTCCGTTACAAATTTAAATAGGTTGGTTTTAATAGCATATTCATTGTATTTATTATTATTGTTATTAAGATTCCGTTACAAAATTAATTATATTAATTATATTCTATTATATTTCTATCCTATAAATTGCCAAACATGATAAGGTTTTTGTGTGAGAGAAAAAAGATAAAGTATGAGAAGAAAGAAAGAGTTTTATGCTACTATTTGAATATTTTATATTATGGGTAATTTCAATTCGTGACTTGTACATATCCTTCTAAGTACTTGGGTTGTACCTTGGAACTGGTACACTTCTAAGTACTTTAGGGTAGTGTTCAATTCATGACTTGCTTATATCTTTATATTATTTTCATACTTTATTATTGTTGGTGTATTGTATTTCAGATTATTTGAATTATAAAAAATAGAGTTTTTCAAAATTTGATCTAACATAATGTCCCTGAGTTTTAGTTTGAAAATATTTTGTACACAGACAACCAACTACAAAATAATAAATAGTTGATTCTGATTATCCATTTGTATTGAATTAATAAGTGTTATGAATTTTAATGCAAATGACATTGCAACAAAAATATGGTGTAGTGGCACTCAAAATTGCCACTAAAAAATATTTTTAGTGGTCTTTTTAAGTTTAATGGCATTTATAACAAATGTCATTGATACCTGTGCCACTTTAGGTATTAGTGACATTTTTATAGCACTTATAAATGCCATAGAAATTTGATGGCTAATGACACCCTAGTGTCAAGTTAGAAACAATTTGTGACACTTGCAAATGTCGTTATAGATGGCACATATCAAAAAAAATTATTTATACATATTTTCTTAACGGCACATTAAATGCCACAATTGAATATATTTTCATCACTTATAAATATTCACCATATTTATTTTTAGTGACACCTCAAAGTGTCATTGCTCTTTTTAAGTGGTATTCATCTGTGCATGCAATAGAAATGATAAGTGTCGTTAAATTTTCTCTCTAATAGCATTTTGAAAAGCTACATTAGCAAATGCCATAAGATAATAATTTTTATGACATTTGAAAATACCACTATATATTATTTTGTTAGGAAAAATGTCACCACATAATTCTTTAATAACATGTGAAAATAACTATAAAATTATTTATCATTCAACAGTAACATTCAACTACCATGTAATAGTTTTTCAATTACAAAATATATCATCACCATAATACTATCTCAATATCCATAATTAAATCACAATAATTTAAACGATAGTTATAAATTTAATTACCACAATTAAATAAAACCGTAGTTAGGAATATTTAATCTCCACAAATTAGTTGCTAAAAATTTTGCCATATACAAATTATGAAAAATATTATATTTAATTACAGTCTTATCCAAATTCAAGAATCTTCATTAAATCGAACCAAACAATTTTCATTACTTCAATGAATAACCATATTTTCAAATTTACTTATATAAGTAGTCTTTATTAGAATCCACGATCTGCGAAATTTGCATCCAAAAAAATAAATATATAAAAAAATTAGGGACTATACATGTTAATCAAATAATTACTTCGATAATAAAACTAATAATTAGGAGTTAAAAGACTACCACAAATGGAGTTGGTCAAGCAACATGAGCTCCAGCAGCTTGTCCAATTGTTCTAATAAGTTTATTTATTTGTGTCAAGCTCTCTCTCTCATTGGGTTTAACTGCGACTTGAACATATATACCTCCTGTAGTCATGCCCTAGTTTTTCTCTTTCCACTTCTTTAGATGGGTCTCTACAATGAAGAACTCCTATTGTAACTATTTTTGATGGTTTATATTTAGTTATAAATAATAGTATCCTCTCCATTTGAATTACTATTATTATTTATAGGGCCAAAATTATGTCAACTGTTTAATTTTACTTGGCAAAGTCTATTACTTAGATAGTAAAATTAATAGGAATTAGCATGTCTGGATAAATGATGAATAGTCCTTCCTATCAAGTCATGCTATTCACGGTACTTCCTATCGAGTCATGCTATTCACGGTATATTAGACTACTGGTATTTTTTTTTAAATGGTAGAGAACCGATTTTAAAATAAAATTTAAATTTTTTGCTCATTATAATTAATGATTTTTTAATTATGTAATTCTCTGAATAAAATGGGTTTCAATTCATTTGCGGCTATACTCAAAAAAACAAACTTACAGATTCTAATTATGTTTACTGAAAAAGAAATTTGAATATAACTTTAACTATTGGAGGTATTCTTAGGAAGCTAGAAAATATATTTATTTTTTAAAAGAGTTCTTCCTCAAAGCAGAAAGACAAGAAGAAGAAAAAAAGTTCATAAACAAGGTAGCACGGTTTCCAAGGTACACTACAACACAAAGCACTTTCAGCGGTGCAAGCAAAGCTGTCGGCTAAAGCCATATTGGGTCGGTAAAGATTTTTGGCAACCAAAAACAGTGTGTCGCCAATCCGTTAGCAAAAGTATGTCGAGAAAAAGTTTTGCCAATGCGTATCCCATGCATCGGCGAAAGTAATAGATTTGGTTTGGCGACACACATGTGCGTTGCCAATAAGTTAAACAGTGCATGCATCAACAAAAATAGTAGATTTGGCCACAAAATTGTGCGTCGCCAATAAGTTAAAAATCGTGTCGGCAAATACAAAGTTCGTCGGCAAAAAAACATAAAATTTTGGAAGATTTAGCACTTTTTCCAATGTATACTTGTCGGCAAAAGTAACTATAATATTTTTAATTTTAATA
>JAULJZ010019454.1:0-15814 GCA_032270985.1 Heliamphora pulchella
CATGTTGGAATTACTTGCGTAACAAGTTATTGGTGGTTCGACATAATTTCATTGGTTTTGACGATTTTGACAATTGGTTTCAAATACCGACCTTGGATCACTTTTCGAGGATCGAACTGAAACACTATTCCAACTGTTTTCATCATCGAATTCACCTAAGATTAGGCGGGGTCAAATTTGGGTGTCTACACATAGGCTATTTTTTTTCGGGTTTGGCCCGAGTTTTCTGTTATCCCTTGTTGTGTAGGCTAGTTTTTCCTTCGCATTCTTACACGAGTTTTGCTCCTCGCTTTGCTTGGCTTTCATGCCGTTAGTTTTCCTTCGGGTTCTTACCTGAGTTTTGTTCCTCGCTTTGCTTGGCTTTCATGTCGTTAGTTTTCTTCTCGGGGTCATGCCCGTATTTTGGTTAGAAGCCTTTAGAATAGTTTTTTTCTCTTCCAAATTCTTTCCAGGTTGTTCGTTTTATACCCCCGTTTTTGTTTAGGCTTGTTTTCTTCAAACCTTTGTGTAGGATCTGGTCTTGTAGACCTGTGTGAGGTAGATTTTTTTTACCTAGCGGAGTGTTGCCTGTTTTTCCTTAGAATCTTAGGTCAAACTGGTCCCTTTCGCATGGAACTATTTTCTTGCCAGAGTGCTGCTCGTTTCTTCCTTTGGATTCTTCGGATAGACCTTCCTGCTAGAATTTGGTTGATCTCCTTCTTTAGTCATCATCTTGATTTTGGGTGTCCAATTGTTATGCTGCTAATATGCGTCTGACAGGAGCATTGTTTCAGTTTTAGTGATTATTTGCTTAGGGTTTGCTATTTTGGGTATTTGAGATGTTTACTACCTGTTGCCAGAATTCTTTCCTGAGATGTGTTTGATACTGGTGACTCTGCTTTTGGGATCTAGGTTTTGCTTCAGGTTTGGACCATTCAGTCGGAAAGGTCATAGCCAGGACGTGTTTGGGCTAGATCAGCAATGGGAGATTTTATAGAATTCTAGAACAGATCGCAGAACAGTCTTAGATGGCTGAGAATGAGGTGAATCTGATAGCCCTGATGAGGGCAATTTCTGACATATAGAGAGTCGTTGAGCAGCAAACTCAGGCTCAGATTCAGTGTCAGACACAGATCCAAGTAATCTAAGCCTGTTTTGGACAACCAGAGGATACGAATGAAAATGGAGAAGATTTCTGGGATGACAACCAAGGTAATGATGGGCCACAAATTGTTCCCCCACCCCGGGTCCCTCGACAGGTCCTGGTGGAAGAAGAAAACACCGCTCAGTCTAGGGAGTTCGCGTTGGCAGAGAAGATCGATTAAATGGAAAAAGTATTGAGAAAGGACAAAGGAGTCAAAGAATACATGCTTGATGTAAAAGGACTCTGTTTGTTCCCAGACACTAAACTTCTGGACAAGTTCAGGATGCCGGAGATGGAGAAATTCGACAGAATCGGAGATCCCAGAATTTATCTCCGAATGTATGTTGGTACCCTGTTGCCAATAGAAATTGATGACCAGCTGAAGGCCCAGCACTTTTATCGATCTCTTTCTGGGGCAGCCTAGAAATGGTTCTTCTCCCTCGATGTTGTAATGACCAGAACTTGGGAGGACATAGCTACAGAATTTTTCAGTCATTATAGTTATAATGTCAAGCTGACCGTGACCACTCGGGAGCTGGAGACCACTTCTCAAGAAAGCAGAGAGTCGTTTGTGGACTTTCTGACCAGGTGGAGGGAAAAGGCAGCTAAAATGACAAACCGACCAACAGAAAAGGAACAGGTGAGAATTCTAGTCAAGAATCTCCAATCTCCTCTGAAACGGTATTTGATCACACAGCCGCTCTCCACATTCGAGCAGTTGTTTGATGCTAGGATTCAGATAAAAGATGCAATCCAGTCTGGTGATATCAAGGATGCCGAGCCAAGCCAAAAGCCAAAAAAACCTTATCCATCCAACAATCAAAACCATTCCACCTCTTCCACTAACCCTTCATCTCGCTCTAACAAGGTGAATTTGCTAAACCTCAAATCAGATCAACTGAATTCTTTACATTCATCACCTCTTCCCAAAAATAAGCAGCCGTCGCAATCGAAAATGCCAAGGAGGGTTTTCACTCCCCTTAATATCTCTCTGTCCATAGCTCTGAATTGACTTGTCGAGAAAGGGCTGATAAAGTTTTTTGATCTAATGCCGCCTCCTAACCTTTTACCCCTACGCTATGATCTCACCCAATATTACTCCTACCATTAGAGCCACAGACACCCAACCGACAACTGTCTGAAATTCCGCCATGACATTCAGGATCTCATTGACAATAAGGTCATTCCACCTCCATCTGCACCGAATGCCACAGCTAGTTTTTAAATTCTTGTAAGTTGCATAATTCAAGTCTCGAGTCTGAGTCTTGTTCTGATCAGTTGGATGTCAAGTCTGAGGGCACATTTATCTGTGCACCCTCTTCTTTTGCTTTCGATTTTGTAATCTCTACTCTCCTTGATATCAATGAAATAAATGAAGGTTCTGATTATCCTGCTTTATTTGATTTATTTTGTACGTTTTCTGATGATTTTGAATTCGAAGGGAATGTCCCCAAAGAATTAAATGTTTTAATAAAAAGAGAATAAGAAATGTGTGCCAAACCAATAATTGAAGAAACTTTTCAATAAATTTGGATAATGAAATTAACCGACAAATTGTCTAAATTGGTCCTTCTTTATATTCAGTTGAACGTGAATAATTAATGATTTTATTAAAAGAATTTAAAGATATTTTTGCATGATTGTACGAGGATATGCCCAGAATTGATCTCGATATTGTCCAACACCATATCCTTTTGTATCTCGATGCTAAATCGGTCAAACAGAAATTGAGAAGAATACGGCCAAAATGGGCTCTGAAGATCAAAGAAGAAGTCACCAAGCAGATCAACACTGGATTCCTTATAGTAATCGAGTATCTGAAGTGGGTGGCCAATATTGTGCCGGTTTTAAAGAAGGATGAATGCATTAGAGTGTGTGTGAATTTTCAGAATCTTAACAAGGCTAGTCCGAAGGATGACTTTTTACTATCGCATATTGACGTCTTGGTAGATAGTATAGCGGGGCACGTTCTTTTATCATTTATGTATGGCTTCTCCGGGTATAATCAGATCTTAATGGACCCTGAAGACAGAGAAAAGATGACATTCATTACATTGTGGGGCATCTACTATTACCGCGTCATGCTATTTGATTTGAAGAATGCAAGAGCAACCTATCAAAGGATTACAACTACCTTGTTACATGACATGATACACAAAGAAGTCGAAGTAGACGATATGATTGTAAAGTCCAAAGATCAAGATGGCCATATCATAATACTACAGAAATTCCTCGAAAGGATAAAAAAGTATAAGATGTGGCTTAACTCGCAGAAGAATTTGATGGAAGAGCTTCTCTTATTCGATGAAAGAATACTACAAATCCTATTTCGTATATAAGGATACCAAAGGCAAATAGCTCGTGTGTTCACAAGAAAGTCAAGACTCGGGCCTTGAGAGAAGGTGACTTGGTTTTTAAGGAGATCAGGGCTCCCGTATTTGATCCAATGGGAAAGTTCAAGTCAAATTAGGCCGGACCGTATCTAATCAAGACTATTATGACTGGTGGTGCTGTAATTATCATGGACCTAGATGGCAATACGTTCTCCACTCCAATCAACTTGGACCAGCTCAAAAAGTACTACCTTTAGAGAAAAATAAAATAAGATAATAGCTCGCTGGGTTAAAAATCGAAAAGGTGGCACATGCAAAAGTTAGAGCAGCCTGTAAACCTAAAAAGACGACCTTGGTAAAAGTTAGGACATCATAAAAGAAGAGTGTTAATACCCGAGAGTGAATCGAGCCCGAACTACGTTACGGCCTAATTCTACTTTTTGGGATACGTAGGTAGCTTTTCTTAAGAAATTCTGCCACTTTCTTTGTTTTATCCATCTTTGAATTTGAGTAATGATCAATGCAAATTTATCTTTAAGTTCTAATAATAAAGTCATTTAATTGCAAGAATCGAAAAACTTTAAATAATTGGAAACTTTTTTTAGATAAACATGAGATTTTCATTACGTCAGCTGTGTTTACAAGGTTTTGAAAATAAAGGGCGGGCACGCAAATTTCAAATTCTAAATAAAAAAGAAAGCTATAAAATTCTAAAAGCAAAGCAAGTTTCTCAATTCTTCCTCCTCTTCGATTCTTGTTCTTCTCCATCTTCTTTGTTTCTGCTCTCTTTTTCCTGAACTAGCCACTTCTTGTACTGCTCGGAGAGCTCAGTATGGGATAGCTCATACATCTCCATTAGTGAATGAGATGGCCAAGCCTTCTGATACCGTGTCAGAATTGGGGCCTAAAGGGAAGATGAACTAATACGACCCCATATGTCATGAAATATGATATAACCTCGACCAAACTGCCTCATGATCCGGTGTGAATAATAGAAGGTGGACAGCCATAGACCAATCTGCAAGACATCTGGATGGTCCATAATGGTCAAGTCATGAAAGGGATCTGCCACTAGGAGCACTGCCAAATGATGTCTCTTCCAGTCAGTGAAGAAAAATATTGTCTCCAAGCTGCCTCAGTAGTGCATATCGGGTAAAAAAGACGATAGACAAAGGTAACAATGCTGTACCCTTTCGAACCCTATTTCTATAGAAGATTTACTTTCTCTATTAACCAGATTTGATAAGAGAGAAAAGAGGTAAGAATCGAGAGAAATCAGTAAAATGAGAGATATGAGGGAAAATTAAGAGAGATAATGGAAAAAAGAGAGAAGAGCGGTAAAATTTGAGAGAAATCAGTAAAAGGAGATAAGAGCAGTAAAATTAGAGAGAAATCAGCAAATTCGAGATAAATCAGCAAAAGAAGAGAAGAGCGGTAAAACTCGAGAAAAATCGACAAAATTAGAGAAGAGCGGAGAAAATGAGAGATTTGAGTTTTACTTAGAGAAGTAAAGGACAACTGGCAAAAGACATGGATAGTATCAGGGTCTAGGCCAAAACTAGGGGCACGGAGTCTTTTCCTGCCCTTATTTTCTCAGCAATGTCCACCAGAATAGTATTAACTCGGCCATCACAAGAAATTGTAAGGCACCGGGCAAGTAGATAGATGCACGAAACATAACGGTGCTGCAATTGGAAAATGAAGTCACCAAGGGAACCAGTAGGGCAGAGTCTATGTCCAGTGAATCCCCATGGACGAAGAAAGAAACCTCCTGGCCAGTCAGACCACAAGGAAGCATGATCTACTTCTTCACAGAGATGAACATGGAAGGTATTGCCACGAACTTCCGTGGGACGAGATCAAGAATGTCGGTGAACTCCTTTATAGTGGGACATAACTCTTTAAGACCAAAGCAGAAAACATGAGCCCGTGAATCCTAAAAGTTGTGTAGTAGCCCTCAGCAATGGTTCATTGATCCAAGCCCTGGTGCGCCAGGCAAACTTCTTTCAAATCCTAGTCATATGCGAAACGTTGTTTATGTCTTATGTTCGTAAGATGACCCTTAGGTTTTTTAAGCCCTGGTGCACTAGGTAAATTTTTTTAATCCTAGGTTTGGGTGTGTGTGACGATTCTTTGGTTCTTGTACTTCCTAGTAGAAGACTAGGTACCTGAAGTCCAAGTGCGCCAGACAAACCAAACCTTAGGTTCGTGTGTGAGTGACGATCCTTAGGTTTTCTCCGAACCCTAATCCATAAGGCGTCTAGGTCCTAAACCTGAAATGCGTCTTAGGTTTTTCCAAACCCTAGTCCATAAGGCATTTAGGTCATAAGTTCAGAAGGTGTCTTAGCATCTCTCCAAACCCTAGTCCGTAAGGCGTCTAAGTCCTAAGTCTAGAAGTTATCTTAGGTTTCTCTCCAAATCCTAGTCCATATGGCATCTGGGTCCTAAGTCCATAAGGTGTTTCTCCAAACCCTAGTTCATAAGGCGTGTAGGTCTTAAGTTCAAAAAGTGTCTTAGATTTCTCTCCAAACCCTAGTCCATAAGGTGTCTAGGTCCAAAATCCAGAAGGTATCTTAGGTTTTTCTCTAAACCCTAGTCTATAAGGCGTCTAGGTTTTTAGTCCAGAAGGTGTCTTAGATTTCTCTCCAAATCCTAGTCTATAAGGCGTCTGGATCCTGAGTTCAGTAGGTTTCTTAGGTTTTCTCCAAACCCTAATCCATAAGGCATCTAGGTCCTAAGTTCAAAAGGTGTCTTAGGTTTTTCTCCAAACCCTAGTCTATAAGGCGTCTAGGTCCTAAGTCCAAAAAATATTTTAGATTTTTCTCTAAATCCTAGTCCATAAGGCGTCTAGGTCCTAAGTCCAAAAGGTGTCTTAGGTTTCTCTTCAAATCCTAGTCTATAAGGCGTCCAGATCCTAAGTCTAGAAGGTGTCGTAGGTTTCGCTCCAAATCCTAGTCCATATGGCGTTTAGGTCCTAAGTCTAGAAGGTGTCTTAGGTTTTTCTCCAAACCTTAGTCCATAAGGCGTATAGGTCCTAAGTCCAGAAAGTGTCTTAGATTTTGTTTTCTCCAAACCCTAGTCCATAAGGCGTCTAGGTCCTAAGTTCAGAAGGTGTCTTAAGTTTCTTTCCAAACTCTAGTCTATAAGGCGTCTAGGTTCTAAGTCCAGAAGGTGTCTTAGGTTTTTCTCCAAACCCTAGCCCATAAGGCGTCTAGGTCCTAAGTTTAGAAGGTGTCTTAGATTTTTTTTTTCCAAACCCTAGTCCATAAAGTATCTAGGTCCTAGGTCCAGAAGGCATTTAGGTCCTAGGTCCAGAAGGTGTCTTAGATTTTTTCAAGCCCTGCTCCTCAAGCACCCTAAGTCCAGAAGGCGTCTTAGGTTTCCCAAGCTCTAGTGCGCTAGGCATTCGAGTTTTTAGGTCTTGACTCGACCTATTAGTTTGTTGTTGCTTTTCTGATTAAGATAATTTCTAAGATCTTAACTTGATCCTTTTGATTATTTTATTCCCAACCGAATTCTTAGATCTTGACTCGATCTTTGACTTGTTTGATTGTTTGTGCTCTCTTTAGATCTTGACTCAATCTGTAGGATGTTGTTTGCATCATGTTGGTGTTTGATTATACCAGTGTTTGCATCATCTGCATCATGTTTATTATCTTGCATTTGTGCATTTGTCCTAGGAACTACGTTTTGATCTGATCCCTAACAAAAAGGGGTACATAGGCAGCTCGATGAAAATTCGAGTATGACCAACATCATATGCATGCTTATATGCTTGTGGCCTAAGATTAATGGCTCGGTCAAACGGATGTTATCTCTCGATCTTTGATATAACTTACATCACGCGTTGCTATACAAGTTATATCAAAGATGGGCAACTGTAGACATCCTAATTCGACCCCGCCAATCTTAGGTTGATCCGGGTGAATTCGATGATGAAAATAGAGAGAATGGAGCTTCTAAACGATCATCGATGAATGATCCAAGCTCAGTATCCAAGCCAAGTAAGCCAAATCTTTGAACCAATGAACCCACAATGTCCAAATCTCTAGCCACCAACTTGCATTGTGGTGACCACCAACTCCAACCTAGAGCCACCACCTTGCATTGTGGTGACCACCAACTCCAACCTAGCCACCGCCAACGCCAACCCGGTGATCACCAACTACAACCTGGCGATCGCCAACTTGTATAGTGGCGACCACCATAAGAAGCTTGTGGAAACTCTCCTAAAGTAGAAATCGCCGACTCATGATGTGACGACCGCCACCTTGAAAAATCCTGACGTATCCCAAAACGTGCTAGCATCTCATTGGTTGAAGAATTCTATAAATACTGTACTCCTGTTACGTTTTTCAAGATAGAATTTTTAGAGAGAGAGACTCTGTCGGAGCAGTGAGTGAGTACAAGTCCCGACGCCGAAACCCTGACGAAGTGCCGAGAATTTGATCATCAAATACCGAAACCCTGCTAAATTCTCAACTCACCCTTACATTGGATTGGATCATTGATCGAGAATTGGATCGTTGAAGCACATCTCAGTTACTTGAGGCTTCACCCGGATTATAGCAATCCAGGTATTCTGTTTGAATTTTTTATTTTTCTATCTTTATTTTCTCTCTTGGAGTGACCAGGTTAGTTTCATATTTTCTTTTACTCATATTTTCTTTTATTTCGCATGCTTTACTAGTACCACTCATATAGTTGATTCAGTTTTCCTATTTTGTTTGATTTAATTATGAGTGTCTAACTAATTGTGATAAACATGTTTAGATATAAATGTAATTAATTAAGATTACCTTGTTTACATAAGCACATTGTTACTTTTAATAGATTCATTAATTAGTGCTAACATAATTAGCAATACGACTAACGGTGTCGTTATTGTAATTAATCAATATATATATATATATATATATATATATATGTAATTAATCAATATTACACTCATATTTTGTATATCTTAATTATCGGCTATTATATTGCTATATAATCGTCGTTATTTACATTCGTATTTTTTCTTTTAATATTAAGTTAGTCTTCTTTAATAATATTTTGTTTTCCTTTCTTTTTCTTTTCTTTTCTCATCAAATCTTTTAATGATTAGTTTAAGCTTGTGAATTTACTTTAATTTTTTTAGTTTAGGCATGTTAGTTTAATTTGCAAATAATGCTTTCAAATAGTGTTAATTTTAATTTATTAGTTTTTAGCATTTTTTCATTTCTTTTAAAATCGTTTATCTTTGATTTAATTTTCTTTTGTAAATTATCATTTTGTTTTCTTTTTCTTTTGACTAAAATCTTTAAGTTTCTTTTGTCACAAAACCTTTATTATTAATTTCATTGTTAGTAAATTTTTTAATATAAGATTTTTTATGCACCTTTTATTTTAGTTTAGCATTTCTCTTTATTAGAGGTTAATCATGTTAATACTAATCTAAATTATTTTGGTAATATGCATGTTTTAATTACTTTCTTAAAAATCATGTTTTAGAATAACTTAGGTAATTTTAGGCTATTTATCGCATGCGGGTTTGCTTCATATATCATTTAGTTAGAAATTGCGTATCGTAAGATTTAGAATTTTTTTTATTTGCTTTGTTTTGGTGTTCTATATACATATGTTATGTATTTTTTACATTTAATTTTGGATGTTCTCTCTTCGCTTCTATTTTCTGCATTTGCATGCATTTGAGAAATCTAATTAATAACAAATGATGATTAGTAGAGGCCAACTTTACTGTTGAGCGAATGGGATGCTTAACACCTTTTTCGATTCGTACCCTAGCTCCTGGACTCTTTTTTCTAGTTAACTTTTCAAAGATTAGTGGCCCATTTTTGTTTTTCTTGATTTTTTTCAAAAATCAAGTAGCGACTCTATTTTCAACAAAATGAGTTTTCAAAATTTGATTTTTAAGGTGTTAAAATATTTCTAAACATCTTTTGAATTCTCATATTTTTGAACTCTAAAATCCCAAATCCCGGTGCCACAACACCTGTCGCACCGGATACCACAGCCAGTCCTTCGATCATACGAGGTACATTCTTAGTGTACCATTCTTGGGCCAATGGTCTCGTTGACACCTGAGCATCACATTCTTTCATCTCATCCGCATTCGCATCTGCATTGGGGTTAGAGATAGACGTGTTGGGTAGTGCCTTGTGTTTAGAAACGTTGATGGGTGAGACTACCGTGTTGAAACGTGTCTGTAGAGCTTGCGAGATGAAATTACCGACCACCGCTTGGTATTTGATTTTATCGTGGTCGATATGACCTCGTTTGATATCATCTTGGGGATGGATTGGTTGACCACCTTTTGCACCTTCATTGATTGAGACCGGCGACAGGTGTTTATTTGCACACCGGAGGGAGATTCTCTTTATTTTGTGGGTGATTGGGACAACGGTTTAGCACATAGATCTCTTAGATCGCAGAGCAGTGATAACCTTAACCACTTTTTCTCTGCCTTATTAGTGAGTGAGATTGATTCTACTCAGAGAGAGCTTCCTCCCGTTGTCTGTGAATTTCCAGACGTGTTTCCGAGTGATTTGTTTGAATTTCCGACACGGCAAAAAGTCGAGTTTTCGATAGACCTCATTCTGAGAATCGCCCCCATTTATATGCCTTCATACTGTTTTGCATCGGCTGAGTTAGGAGAGTTGAAGGTGTAGGTCCATGAGTTGTTAGACAAGGGGTTCATCCGCCCTAGTGTGTCTCAATGGGGAGCTTCGACATTATTTGCAAAGAAGAATGATGGGTTATTGCGTCTTTGTATAGATTATCGTAAGTTGAATCACGTGACCGTTAAAAACAAGTATCCTATGCCTCGTATTGATGATTTGCTTGACCAATTGAGAGGTCATGTTGTTTCTCAAAGAACGACTTGAGATCGGGTTATCACCAGTTGTGAGTCAAGGAGAAAGACATTCCAAAGACGGCCTTTTGTACCCATTATGGACATTTTGAGTTCTTGGTCGCGCCTTTTGGATTGACTAACGCACTTGCAACATTCACGGGCTTTATGAACTATACCTTTCACCCTTACTTTGATCAATTTGTGGTAGTGTTCGTGGACGACATCTTGATTTACTCATCATCATCAGAGGAACACGAGGAGCATCTTCGGATTGCCTTATAGTTGTTGCGATAATATCGATTATATGCAAAGTACGATAAATGTGAGTTTTGGTTACCCGAGGTAAAGTTTTTGAGCCATGTAGTTTCGAGAGATGAAGTGGTAGTAGATTCATCCAACGTCGAAGCTGTAATGGAGTGGGAATGATCAAAAAATATGTTCGAGATACGGAGCTTTTTGGGATTGGCAGGTTACTACCGTCGGTTTGTAAAAGACTTCTCTAGGCTTGCAGCGCTTATGACCCGTCTTACACGGAAAGGAATCAAGTTCTTATGGAATGATAGCTGTGAGCTCACATTTCAGACATTGAAGACAAGGTTGACCAGTGCGCCTATTCTGATTGTACCAGAAAGAGGACTCAGTTATGTCGTTTATTGCGATGCATCGCACGAGGGGTTGGGTTGCATGTTAATGTAACGTAAGGTGGTGGCCTATGAATCTAGACAGTTGAAGGTTCATGAAAAGAACTATCCTACATGATTTGGAACTCGCAGAAGTGTTCTTTTCTCTAAAGACCTAAAGACACTATCTATATGGAGAACGCTTCGAAGTATTCTCGGACCATAAGAGTTTGAAGTACTTGTTTTCGCAAAAGGATCTGAATTTGCGCCAGAGGAGATGAATGGAGTTCTTGGGGAATTACGATTTTGATCTACAGTATCCTCCGGGCAAGGCCAATGTAGTAGTCGACGCCCTTAGTCGAAAGTTCTTGAGCACGTTAGCACGCGTTGCTATTAGAGAGTGGAGTATGCTCAGAGAGATCGGAGAGTACAATTTTCGTTTGAGGAAGTCTGGTGAGCGTATTACCTTATTTACGATGGTTTCTCAACCCACCCTTGTCCACCGTGTTGTTGAGGCACAACGATCGGACGTAGAGATTTTGATGTTTTGGGAGCGAGTCTTGAGTGGTGAGGATGCCAAGGAGTGGACTATCCACTCCAATCAGAGCCTGAGATTTGCAGGGAGAATCTTTGTGCTGGAGGCGCATCGTGGAGACATGCTACGTGAGTTTCATCACTCACGCTTAGCAGTGCATCCGGTGGCACCAAGATGTATCATGGCATACATAGAAAGTTTTGGTGGAGGGGTATGAAGAAGGACGTTGCGCTTTTCGTGTCGTTGTCTCACCTGTCAACAAGTGAAGGCCGAGCATCAGAGACCAACGGGTCAGTTACAACCGTTGCCAGTGCCAAAGTGGAAATGGGAGAACATCACCATGGATTTCGTTTCGGGCCTTCCGAGGTCGCCGAGGGGGCATTATGCCATATGGGTTGTGGTGGACAGATTGACCAAGTCGGCACATTTTTTACCTATTCACATGACAAACTCAGTTGATAAGCTTAGCAAGCTCTATGCAAGTGAGATTGTTAGACTCCACAGTGTGCCATTTTTCATTGTTTCTGACCGAGATCCTCGTTTTACATCTCATTTTTGGCAAAATTTGCAGTCAGCTGTGGGGACAAGCCTCCTTCTTAGTACTACTTTTTACCCTCAGACAAATGGTCCGTTGGAGCGCACCATTCAAATACTCGAGGATATGTTACGAGTGTGTGTTCTGGATTTCCATGGGTTATGGAAGGACCATTTATCATTGGTGGAATTCGTCCACAACAACAGTTATCAGTCGAGCATTGAGATGGCGCTTTATGAGGCATTGTATGGTAGACCTTGCAGGTCACCTGTTTGTTAGATCAATGTTGGTGAAACAGCCATGTTAGGGCTCGAGCTTGTACGTGAAACTACAGAAAAGATCATCGCGATCCGTAAGCATTTAGTGACCGCCCAAAACCGTCAGAAGAGTTATGCAGATAAGAGAAGAAAACTGTTAGCGTTTGAGGTGGGAGATCACGTATTTTTGAAAGTCTCGCCACAAAAGGGTCTTGATGAGATTTGGTAAGAATGGAAAGTTATCGCCGCGTTTTATTGGGCCGTTTGAAATCCTTGATAGGATTGGAGAGATGGCCTATCGCCTAGCTTTGCCGCCACAGTTAGCCTCCGTGCACAACGTTTTTCATGTATCCATATTGCGTAATTATGAGCCGAACCCATCCCGTGTTTTGGATTGGACGGAGTTGAAGGTAGATGATGATGTTACCTACGAGGAGAGACCGGTGAGAATCCTTGACGCCAAAGAACAAGTCTTACGAGGGAGAAGCATTTAGTATATGAAGGTGTTGTGGTTTCACCACGGCGTTGAAGAAGTCACGTGGGAGCGAGAATCGAAAGTTTGTAGAAACTACCTCGAGTTGTTTAGTTCTCGACTCATGTGTGATTTCGGGGATGAAATCTTCTAAGTGGGGGAGGTTGTGGGGACTTGGTCCCTTGTTATTTTCTTGTAGTAATGTCAAACGAGTATGCTATGTTTGGTGAAAACATTTGTGAGTGTAGATCTTGTGTAAGAATTAATTCTTGAGCATGTGTATATTCGCTAACAATAGTTAAGTGTGGGGTTATGCATGAGAATGTTGTTGAGAGGTGTTTGTTGTGTAGTTGGTTTAGTTTTAGCCTTTGTGGGTCAGGGTTCCTGCCCAATTTGACCGCTCGAGTGGATAGGTGGTCGAGAAGTCTTGATTGAGGGGATCGCTCGAGCAGTGGGGGTTCGCTCAAGCAGATAGTCGGCGAGCAGACTTTAAATATCGCGATTTGGGCTCTTTTTCTTATTTTTTTCTTCTCTCTCTCTAGAACTGAAAGGAGGAGCTAGGGTTTGGATTTGAAGGCTTGTTAGAGCTTTCTTGGCTTCTCTCAGTGAGTTTTCTTGCTTTTCTCTCAGTGGCTCAATCATTGGAGGCTCGGTCTGGGCGTTGGAGACTCTTTTCTCATCTTTCGATTGGAGGATCACGTGTTTGGAGCTTGTTAGGGTGTTCTCCTCGGTACTAAAACTTCATAAATGTTGGATTTATGACTATCCATGAATATCTATGTGATATATGTTATATTTTGAAATGTATGAACATAAAAGCATGAAAATTGTGTTGTCAAAGCCCTAGGTTAGGGTTTGATGTTAATGAAGGCAAAATCTTAGATCTATGGATAATTTAACTTGATTCTATCTTTATGTTGTCATTGAATACGGTTGAATTTGAAAAATGTTGAGCTAAGGTTTTGAATTGAGTTGAAATCATAGAAATTGGGGGTTTTGGGGTTGAGAGACTCGTATGTTGAAATTGATGTGATTTTTGGGTAAAATGAGGGTTAGGATAACCTATTGTACTTATATCTCATGAATTTTGTGGCACACGTTAGTGTCGGGTGTGAAAATTTTGGATTTTTTAATGTAAAATAAAAAATTGTATGTAATGATGTGGGTTGGGTGAGAGGAACTGGGTTGACTATTGAACTCGTGTCAATTGTTAAAGAAATGAAACAAGTAAATGATTAAAGCATCGTGTGATGAAATTGAATGATTAAGTTTGGGTAAGAGTTGCTTTTCGGTGAAAGACTGGAAACTTGCCCAATGTAAGGTAGGCCCTTCAATCGGATTAATCCCCGTAAAAGCGTGCTCTTGGGCAGCTGATCCATTGATATTTTCGAAAAAAATCAAAAATGTGTGCTCTCCGTGTCCGGTTATAGAATAGGTATTTATCCCTCGGGCCTCATGTGGATCGGTAGCAATAAATACGCCTGAGTCTATAGGTGTCGGCCGGCCTTGGTACTTGAATGAATTGATGAAATAATTGGGTTGGTAAAACCTTAACTGGATAAAATGATGAGATGTGAAAAAGCGTTGAATGGGTTGAGAATGACAAGATGATGGAATATAATGGTTAATTTCACCGAAGCTATGAAGTATGGAATGATAATCCTTTTACACAAAACTTGGTTATGTATTAGGAATTTGATTTCGGACAAATGACGTGTTTTTCGGTTAAACTTATATGTGCATCCCTCATAACCACCTTCACATGCTATGCATATGTTCTTTGTTAGTCTTTTTTCTACAAGTTTCGGCTCGTGTTGTTTAACAGCATTTCAGTTGATAGCAAGAAGAAAGTTTTGGACTAAGATGACGGTCGCCAGACCCCTTTTGGGTAGTTGATAGGATTACATCCTTATTTGTCTCACCTTTTGAGAACGAAAATTGTTGTAAATGTAATTCTTCTTGGATAACTGTTTTGTAGTTGGAGTAATCCTTTATAAGACTCTAAGGTCATGTTCACATATTTTGTATGCATGTGAGGGCGTTGGACTCGTACTTTGGATCGAATTTTTTATTTTTTTGGATGAAATATTATAGTTTCAAATGTTGAAATTTCAATTTTTCGGGTTAAATGGACTTACTTTATTTCCAAATGCATGTTTTACCTTATATTTGAGCCTATCAAAAAGTATGTTTGAGACTTGTGATGATCAAATGTTCTCCCAATTTTTTAAACAAAAATTCCACGGTTTTGGCCAAGATGCTCTTGCGTGCCTCACTGCTCGAGCGGTGGAGGGTCCGCTCGAGCGGACTCCGCTGGGTGTTTTTTTTTCTATATATGTTTAAACGATCTTTTGGGTTATAAATTGACTATTTTTTTAGGGGTTGTGCTTCAAAAAAAATGATCACCTGATTCGGAGAAATGTCCTATCCCTTTGTCGGCTTTTTATTGTTTTGAAATCGGAACGTTACATTTTTTTTTATTACCGATTAGGAAAAGATTTGATCAATGAAATCTACTGAAAATGTAATTTAAGAGTATTTTAATAAATTAAAATTGAAACGGGACTAATCCTAATAAAAAAGATTAAATAGAATTAGAACTAATTTTACTATTAAAAAGAGGACCTAACCGTACATTACACAAGTTTTATTATATAACTTCCGTCTATTAAACTCTCTTTAGCAGAACCTTTTGATAAGTCAAAAACTCACCATTAGAAAGCTTAAAAAGTCTATAAATGAATTTAATTGAAAAATGCTAGTAAAACCAAAAAAAGAAAAAATGCAAGTAAAAAAATGAATCCAAACCATAAAATTAACCCAGAATCATAGGGCTCGTTTGTTTTGGCGGATTAACCATCGGATTGAACTATACTCTAGATTAATAGTCTAATCCAATATTTGTTTGTATAAACAAACCTTCGGACTAGTTATCGAGACGGACTAGTTAACCCCCAAATAAGGGATAACTTAGTGAGAGAGGAGTGTGTGATTAAGAAAAATTGTATTAAGGAGTGAATTTAAAATTTTTTAAAAATAATAAAAAATATTAAAATATTAAAATAAATAACATAAAATTTAAC
>JAULJZ010019465.1:0-38688 GCA_032270985.1 Heliamphora pulchella
CAGACAAATATACCCGTATATGAATCACTAATAGATAGGTATATATAGAGATAGACATTATACTTTTGAAAATAAAATTTTAACCACTAAAATAGATAGGTGATATAGATATAAGCCATTGTTGCCACTCAAAATACAGAGAAGGATGAAGCAGATGACTGCTAAATGCACTTCAAAATAGCCTCGAGATGCCATTGGGGTTGTGTCCCTTATATTTACATATATAAAGAGAAACAAATGATCAAAGATGAAATTCGGTGCTAATTTTGTTTTGTGTTCATCATAATAACGGCAAAGCAATATGGTAGATTAAGAGGATGTTTTTAATTTTGTTTCGTGTTTGAAGTGTTTCAAGCTCCCCAAGAGTTCATATTGAAGACTAACACTATTCGTCTTTCCCACACATTCTTATTCACTTTATACTCACTTTTTAAGGTAGGAAAAATTATGGAAACAGCATGTCCAGCTTTCTTTTTCTCCATTTCTTCAAAACAAACTACATCTCCATCTTTTTTTTCCTTGAGATCTTACTGTTTCATTTTATTTCCATGCTCCCTTTAAGGCATTTTCTGATTTTTTTTTCCTAGAAATGCTTCATAAAATTCACACACAGTTGGGTTTGAAGTGGTTTGAACATGAATGGACCTTTTAGGACCTAAGAGGATGCTAGATACTCTTTAGTTTGAATCAACCCAAAAGGACCTTGAAATTATCACTGATTTGTCTAATTTAAAATAAATACTTGGAAATTTTATTTTTCTCTTATTTTTGAACGAAAGCTACTTTAATATGTCTTTTATATGTGTGAATTTTCTCTTGAATTAGTAAAATTATTTAAACTCGTAAAGATGAATTTTTCTAACTTGGTGCAAATTTGGTCCAAAATCTATTTGTGACAATCAACTTTAAATCGATGCCATTTTTTTGCATAAACTCTATTTTTCATTGAAACCACTTGAAAAAGTTAAATTTATGTGTTAATATTCAAATTAACCCCATTTTACTAGAGTATCTCAAATCTAGAGATCTTAACTGTTGAGCCGAACATTGAAGCATATATTGACGACATGGTGGTTAAGTCCAAGAAGAAGATTAATCATCTTGCTGACTTGTAGGAGGTTTTTGACATGATGAAAAGCCATAAACTGTGGCTGAACACGACTAAATGCGCCTTTGAAGTTGGCTTGGGGAAATTCGTTGGGTTTCTGGTGATCCACCGTGGTATCAAAGCGAACCCTGATCAAATTCTAGCCATTCGGTCAATTTAGAGCCCGAGAACCCTCAAGGAAGTCCAGAAGTTGACTTGGATGGCAGCAGTTCTCAATAGGTTCATAAGTCGTTCACTGGACAAATTCCAAATGTTCTTCTAGTCATTAAAGAAGGGGTCCAAATTCGAGTGGACCGAAGATTGAAACTTCGCTCTAGAGGAGCTCAAAAGGTACATGGCCAAGCCACCACTTCTCTCCACCCTAGTCGCCAACGAGGAATTGTATTTATGTAAGGCCATTTCTCGTCATGCAGTGAACACCGTTCTAGTTTGAGAGGAGGAGAAACCTCAAAAGATGGTCTACTACATTGGTAAAACTTTGTTAGAATTAGAAGGAAGATACCTTCCCTTGGAGAAATTAGCGTATACATGGTGGTGGCATCGAGGAAACTAAATCACTACTTTCAGGCACACACTATCGTGGTGTAACACCCTGCTCCCAAAAGTCACTAAACCTATATATAGAGATGTGATCCTGCCGCAGACCGACAACTAAAGAGTAAGACAAGAGATAAATAATATTAAGAAACCAAACAAGAACTTCTAAGCAACCACAATCCTTAATGTCAAAAGGGGTAAACATGAATCACTAGGGATTCACCATCCCAAGGGTATACATTACTTCTAAAACATCAAAAACCCTCAGGTCTTATACACGAAGCATTGCCAAAACTAAAAACTAAACAAAAAAAATTAGACCAAAATGATCCCCAACACCAGATCCAAAACTACTCAACGACGCATGTGGAAGACCAACTCATAGCCATTCCTGATATCTACTACCACAGAGGTTACAAGAGAACGCACTTAGTATTATCATGAACAAAAAAGGCAGTTACTTAGTTAAAGATAACTGAAAACTCTTTCTAAAAATAGTTTATCACATTTTTCACGAAAATATAGAAACTAATGCATTTATTTGAACATAAAAATATCACAGATTATACAGAACCTTTTCAGTAGAACAAACAAAATATGTTCTTGGCTCAACTGCCACAATTTAATGAATAACTACTTTATCAAAACTAGACCCAAACCCCAATAGTGTCCAAGTAGTCATCAACCTCACGACGGGGAGTTTCGACGGTACCGTAACCTCAATTCATAATACACGAATAGCAACGTGATGGAAAAAGAGCCACTCACCACCAAACACGAGTGGTATGTGCTAAAACCTAGGACTCAGCCCAAAAGCCTTTGAAGCAAAAATCCCCGCTTAACGGGAAACCTCCCCTATATGGACAAATGAAAAACCCATAGTTGGATAACCTCCCTCATAACGGAATATAAAAGGCCAAAAACTCTTGTAACTTGGCACATTGGAACAACCACATAACATTAATCATAATTTTATAATAACATCATGCTAGCTCAAAATATCATGGATAGCACACTTGAATTAAAAACATCATAGCATTTGAAAACAACAAGTTCATGCGATCATCAAAACTGGTCATAGTTCAAAACATGCATTTTCAAGCATCGTTTACATAAACTCATGTTCAAGATAACGGCTAAGCACTCTCACCTTATATTATATGCGTATGAACCAAGCCTCCCCCGGTAAGCTAAGTAGGACCCCTGGATTCTACAACCTCCGTACCTAACAAACAAAACACGACTCGATTATTAACACGGAATTCTCCCCCTATAGCATGTGAAACTAAAACGATTCTGACCGTTGAATGTTTTCTTTGCTTTCAAGTACCATGGTTACTTTCTTTTTAGGCCTAAGAGAGGCTACGCACCCACTCAAGCTTTCACTTGCTTGAGTATTTACCCTAACCATTTATTTCTCTATTCCAATCATTAATTTTTAAAGTACCATAGCATTTTGAGGTACGTAGACTTGGAGTTGGATTATAATTTTTTGTGACGATTTAGATTAAAATATTCTCTACAAATTTTATGTCTAACACCAAAGCCAAAACTTAAGACAACTAGGTGAAAAATTTGACGGAAACAAAAATGGTTCAGCACTTGCACAGAAAATTGGTTAAAAACGTGTCTCTATTGGTCTCCATTTTGGGGCATCCAATCAAGTTAAAGCGACCCCATTTTTGGATATGTTCTATTTTATCATGTTTCCTACAAGTCTTATGAAGAACGCTAAGGGTAGTTGTTTGAAACAAGTTAGAGTTCTAGGCCATTTTATAAAATGGGTTCAGTCAGCCACAAAACTCTCAGTAGAATCGGTTTTTAACAGATAGTTTGAAATGGGTTTGAGGGACTTTCCTGAGATATCTAGGTTCGATTTTTGGACAGTAAGAAGTCCTTTATGTTACCTACAATATTCATGAAGATCACATTTGGATTAGGTCACTAAAAATAGGGGGTTTTGGTCATATAAAAATATGTGACAAAAGCGTCTTTTAATGGCTGAACCACAACAGAGACTTTCAGAGTGTTCCTGACCTATCAAATTTCAATATTTTGGGCTCATTTGAGATGGGTAGCTAGATATACATATTATCTACAATATTTATGTTTTGACCAAAGCTCGGATCTTATTCTAAGCTCGGGTTTTCAAATCTGCAATGTTAACTGGTCTGAAACCGACACACTTTGGTATAAATGCAATATCTCGAGTTTTACTCACTCAAATGAGTTCAAACAAAATTTGGATGAAAGATAAGTTCTTTTCCCTGAAGGCAATAATGGCTAGGAATAAAAGCTATGAGTTAGCAGATTTAGATAAAGCTTGCTCGTCACAAAAGCCTAGGTCTGGACATAAAGAACACACTAAGATCATTTTTCTACATTGAGTTATGAAGTTCCAAAGATTAGGGCTGAATGCTCAAATCGCTCAAAACTCAGGCCTATCTTGGTTTTAGCCTCTTAGCATCATGTGTGTAAGTTTTTGACCCATCTTCTTTGTATACATGTGTTGAACTTCAATATATCAATATTCCGGAGCTTATAGGAGTCATGGAACCCATGAAAAAACTCATACCAACTCACAACTTCAACATTCATATCCAACAGTTCCAAAAATCCCAACATAACACCTTTAATTTTGAGTTATCGGTTCTTGATCTTAGATTACTATTTAAAAATGGTGAGAGAGATGTTTGAGGTATACAAAATCAGAGATGTTAGAGTTTTACTTACCTTGTATAGATCACTCTTTGGTGATTAGGATCATGGCCTTAAGCTTTAGCACTCCATGGATCTTCCCAATTCCTTAGTCCTTCTTCTTCCTTCTTCTTTCTTCTTCTTTCTTTTACTTTCTTTTTCTCTCTCCCTCACCCTCAAAAATGCCGAAATTCCAAGGGGGAGAATAGAGGTTTTAGGTTCTTTTTATAGACAAAATCAAGTAGGAAGCTTCCATGAGAAGTTTGGTTAACCATGGTTGGGTTTAGTTAACTTGGATTGCTTTTTTACTAATCTTGGTTTAGGAAACTTGGCAACCAAGTTTAGCACATTCTCTTAGGTGGCTAGCCACTTGAGTATATATATATATATCAAAATAATTTTTTTATTTAATTATAGGAGAAAATTCGGGTACTTTCACATAGGTTCATTTCTTGACATTTCGAGCTTAACTCTCGTCTTAAACAACTTGAACTTATAATTTTGAATTTTTATCCTCAATATTAGGGTTTTAATATATGCATGTGTGGTTCTCACTCTATCCTGGGTCTTAGGCTCGAAAGGGTTAAATAGTCAGGCCAGTTCTTCTTACCGAACTTAGGTTCGAGATTTCATTTCTTTTGAGATGTTCTTTCTTTTCAATTCATATCTTGAGTTCGGGTTATTACAATCTACGCCCCTTTAAGAAATTTCGTCCTCGAAATTTACATACCTTGCTCGAAGAGATGTGGATACTTTTTCGCATATCCTCTTCTCGCTCCTACGTGGCTTTTTCCACTCGCTGACTATGCCATAAAACTTTTACTAAAGGAAAAACTTTGCTTCGTAGAATTTGCTCTTCCTTGTCTAGTATCCCTACTAGCTTCTCTTCATATGTGAGGCCAGGCTTCAAGTCAATAGGCTGCATTGTTAACACGTGTGAAGGGTTTGGCATGTATTTCCTCAGCATCGAAACGTGGAATACATCGTGCAGTCTTCCTAAATCTGGTGGCAGGGATAATTGGTATGCTATGCTCCCAACTCTCTTAATGATTTCGTTTGGTCCAATGTACCGAGGACTGGGTTTTCCTTTCTTTCCAAAACGCATCACTCCTTTCCATAGCAATCTTTAGGAACACACGGTCTTCCACTACAAACTCCAGGTCGCATCTCCGATTATCTGCATAACTATTCTGCCAGTCTTGCAATTGCTTCAATCTATCTCGGATTAACTTAATCTTGTCGGTGGTAATTTGAACTATCTCGGGTCCTAACAACTTCCTCTCTCTGACTTCTTCCAAACAAATTGGGCTTCGACATTTCCTGCTGTACAACGCTTCGTAAGGGGCCATCAATATGGTTAATTGAAAACTATTGTAATATGCGAACTCGATCAGCGACAAATGTTCCTCCTAGTTTCCAGCAAAGTTTAAAATGCATACTCTAAGCATTTCTTCTAAGGTCTGAATTGTCATCTCTAATTGACCATCAATCTGCGGATGGAAAGCCTGCGCTAAACTTTAGAGTACTCCCCAACACTTCTTGTAACCTTGGGTAAAACCTGGACGTAAAACATGGGTCTCTGTCCGATACTATAAAAACTGGTACTCCGTGTAGCCTAACAATCTCATCAATAAAAAGCCATGCAAACCGATCCACAAAAAAATGTCATCTTTATTGGTAAGTAGTAAGCTGACTTCATTAACCTATCCACAATTACCCAAATAGCATCATTCCCCTTGGGTGTTCGAGGGAGTCCGATTACAAAATCCATGGAAATATGTTCTCACTTCCACTCAGGCACAGGTAATGGTTGTAGTAATCATGTCGGCTTCTGGTGTTCAATCTTAACTTGCTGGCATACTAAACATCTTGTCACGAAATTTGTTACGTCTTTCTTCATTCCACTACATCAGTATCTTTCCTTTAAATTTCTATACAACTTCGTACTTCCTGGGTGCATGGTGTATGTTGAGTTATGCGCTTCATTTAAGATTTGCCTCCTCAACTCCCCATTATTGGGCAAATATAATCTGTGACCAAACCACAATACGGCATCTCAAACTTCAAATTCTATCTTCCCTTTAGCTGCTGCTTCCGCCCTTATCTTGTCTACTTGATTATTCGCCAATTGAGCAACTCGAACTTGATCTAATAAGGTTGGTCTTATGCTCAGAGATGCTAATAGGCCTCCATTCTTTCCTATGGCAAGATTGGTTCTAAGCATTTGTATTTCAGATAAAGTACGAACTCGTACCGGTCGTAGATGCACTATTTTTTCCCAATGATTTTCGGCTTAGGGCATCTGCCACGATATTAGACTTCCCCGAATGATAGTGAATCGTGTAGTCACAATCCTTAATTAACTCCATCCATCTTCGTTGCCTCAAGTTCAGCTCTTTCTGGGTGAAAATATACTTCAAGCTCTGATGATCCGTAAAGATCTCACAAGGGACGCCGTACAAATAATGTCTCCATATCTTAAGCACGAAGACGATTACAGCTAACTCTAGATCATGGGTAGGGTAATTCTTCTCATGAGGTTTTAATTATCCGGACTCATAGGCGATAACCTTCCCGTGTTGCATCAAAATGAAACCCAAACCTTGGCGTGACACGTCACTATAAATA
Organism: Heliamphora pulchella; assembly: GCA_032270985.1. Lineage (NCBI taxonomy): Eukaryota > Viridiplantae > Streptophyta > Magnoliopsida > Ericales > Sarraceniaceae > Heliamphora > Heliamphora pulchella. The sequence goes on from JAULJZ010019465.1 coordinate 6,971, forward strand.
ACAAAGTCCTCGTTGGCTAACAGAAAGGTAAGCGCAAGTGCTGACACCAGTTTGGACATTAACTCTTGAAAACTTCGTTTGCATCAGTCGAACCATTCAAACTTGACATTTTTCTAAGTCAACCGAGTTAAGGGTTTCACAATCAGGGAAAAGTCCCGAATAAAATGCCGGTAATAACCAGCTAGCCCCCAAAAGTTTCATATCTCTGTCATTCTAGTTGGTCTCTTCCAATTAACAACTGCTTCTACTCTTTTTGGGTCCACTTTAATTCCTTCTCCAGATATAACATGACCAAAATAAAACACCACCCGGTCCAACCAAAAGTCACACTTACCAAATTTTGCATACAACTTGTGCTTTCTCAGGATCTGCAAAGAAATTTTCAAATGTTCTCTGTGTGCCCCCTCACTCTGACAATATATTCAAGTGTCGTTTATGAACACAATTACGAATTGGTCTAGAAAGCTTCTGAACACCCAATTTACCAAGTCTATAAACACAGCAGGTGCATTCGTTAACCCAAAAGGCATCACCACAAATTCAGAATGCTCGTAATGAGTCCTAAAGGCATTCTTGGGTATATCTGTCTCTCGTACTTTCAATTTATGGTATCATGACCCCAAGTCTATCATTGAGAACACTTTGGCTCCAAAACACAACTTACATCGAGTACGACTTCCACAAGCGATCATACATCTCTAAACTAGCCAACCACCGAAACTGATTTCAAACATTCTCCACCTCTGTCTGGAAAGACTGTCACTCCCCCTTTGTGAACTACCGAAAACTAGCTCATTTCCACATTCAAACGTACACCGAAGACTACTTTCTGATTGACTAATGACTATGAACTCGAAATCACATCACTACTTTGTGTTGTACCACTCTAACCTTACGACCATCAAGACTAATATCACCACTTGAACCTAATGAGTCACTAGGGCTAAACATACCACATAGACTAAACACTCCACAGGTATATGCTTACCCATACGAACCCAATCACAACCCTCGTCATAACATAATATATATTCACATATTTCCTTCATGTATGTACCACCCACCCAATAATCCTTTAGCCGAGCGGTACTGATTCCTGATTCTAAAATCTATTACCATCATCATTCAATCCCTTCACACATTCTCTGCCAGACAACCGAACCAAGAACCACTTTCGCACTTTAACTATTTCATTTTACCCACATTTTACCAAGACACTCAATTCACTCTAGGCCAATTACAAAAACCATACCCATTAATTCGTATAGTTTCACTTACGCTTCCACTATTCTCATCCAAACACTTACTCCTCCCACGTACTCACACTAAATTGCTATGCAACTCCACCAGAAACAACATAATTATATCTCCCTTCAACTTCTCATACATAGAGTCCACACAACCCCATGAGAAAGTCCTTCTCTATAGAAGCAACATTTACGCACTAATCTAAACAAGCTTGCCCTAATGGGTCACATCACAAAAGGTTTTCGAAACCAACTTCCTTGCAAATCACACTGATTCCACAACGAAAACAGAATACTAACTCCATAAGAGTTACACAATCTAGATGTCAAACGAATATAAATTGATACTTAAGAACCTTCCACGTGAACAAATTAGTCTGTCTAAAATGCGCACTCCACCCCTCAACCAATTTTCAACGTCAGCGGGACTAACTATTCTCACAAACTCCTTGGCACCCAAATCTTTGAATTGTATAACTAAAGAGTTACAAGTCCTTCTGTCCTGCATTGCAATTCATCTTGTGCTATGTTCACCCGTCTTGTGTAGTTGTTCATCTTGAGAACTGTTATCCTGGTTTTAATCAAAAAACTTAGTCCCTTTTTAAACCTTCTATACCTTATCTCCTCATCAGGTATAAGCTGCGTGGCATATCGTGATAACTCTGTAAACTTTATCTCATATTTTGCCACAGTCATCCTTCCTTGTTCCAGGTCGATGGATTCTTGCTCCTTCTCATACTTGTAGTTTATGGGCTTGTACTTCTGGTCAAACGCTTTCTCAAAATGATCCCAAGTGATTCTCTAAGGTACGGGAGGTTTAACTCCTGGCACTAGCATCTTCAGTAACCGCTCCATGACTTCCCACCAGTGGTATGCTTCTCCCCTAAACATAAAGCTATGAGGTTAATCTTATTATCTGCATCTACCCCCAACCTATCCAGAATACGGGCAGCATCCTTCAACCAGTTTTTTACTTCTGCAGGGTTAAGGTTTCCCCCGAACTCTTTTGCACCCAGATCCTTAAATTGTTCGATCAAGGAGTTACTGTTCCTCTTAGCTTGCATTGTGATCCAACTCGCATTTTGTTCGATCACTCTTGCGATCGCCTCCAACATCCTAGCGGTCGGGTCAAGTTCTACCGGTCTTATTTGCAAAGATTCGTTTTGTCGTGCCTCATTATACTGGTTCAAGTTGAATGACACTCTGTTCGAGTTTCTATATGCTCCTCCCTTTCGTAGGAAACCTTTGACTTAGGGCTCGATACAGGAGTCCAACTTATAAACATAAGGACAAGAACGAACTGTCTACAGAAGGTTTTAATAACACAAGCGTCGTCTCCCTTATTCTGATAACTCACTTAGACTTCGCAAATCAACAGCAACGCAAGACCCCTTCCGGGTTATCTCTCCAATATGATAACTTGCTTAGACTTCCAATTAGGATCCTATGCTTGTAGAGCACATTTCCCAAATAAACATCAAAGCCAGCCAGTCAGTTAGATGCTCGAAGGCAAAAGTATGAGAATCCCAGGCCTAAATCCCTTTACTCCACAAATCGTAAGACGACGGACTTAACCTACGGTCCACCACAGACCACATGCTAACGAGTCTACAGAACCTATAACCTAAGGCTCTGATACCAAAATGCAACACAATGCCCCCGCAAGGCACTAAACTTATATAGAGGGATGTAATCCCGCCACAAATAGGCGGCTAAAGAGAAAGACAAAAGATAAATAATATTAAGAGACCAAACAAGAACTTCTAAGCAATCACAATCCTTAATGTCAAAAGGGATAAACATGAGTCACTAGGGATTCACCATCCTAGGGGAATGCATTACTATAAAACATCAAAAACCTTCAGGTCTTATACATAAAGCTTTGCCAAAAGTAAAAACTAAACAAAAGAAAAAAATTATACCAAAATGATTCCCAACACCATATCTAAAACTACTCGACGACGCCTGTGGTGGACCAACTCATAACTGTGCTTGGTATCTGCAACCATAGAGATTATAGGAGAGCACACTTAGCATTATCGTGAATAGAAAAGACAGTTACTTAGTTAAAGATAACTAAAAACTCTTTCTAAAAATAGTTCATCACATTTTTCATGAAAACATAGAAACTGGTTGTAACAACCTGGCTCAAACCATAGTATTAGCGACGGATAGATAATAAGAACCTAGGTCGCTGCAAGAACAAGAAAAACCCTAATTAGCCCAAAAATCCTAAGTAACCCGAAAATCCTAAATTTGACCCGAAAACCCTAAAAGAGACCAAATACTCAGAGGCAAAGCCCTAACACTTAGATGAGTCTCGGAATAGCTAAAATTATGTAAATAACATAAAATATTAAATTAAAAATTAAAAATTTTTATAGCTAAGGTAAAAATGACTATTTTGCCAATAGTACAGCAAAAAGTCCCAAAAATTCAAAATTTGACACGTGAGTACCCAAAATCAGATATTTATGTACAATTAATTAATAAAATACAACATAACAACAAAAATAACCAAATTTCCCTTGCATGGCTGGCCACCTAGGAGAATGTGCCCAAAAAGCTACTTTTTGCTTTTTTAAGCTTAAAAATGAGAAAATATGTATAAATTAAGTATTATTTTGACCCAATACTTTTTATACAAGTAATATACTTACTAATATAATATTATAGGTCGACAAAAGTAAACAAATAATTATTTAAAGTCTCTACCCAATAAATAAGTCAAAAAACCAATTATAGTCAAACTAGCTTAATTTAGCGTAAAAGTCTACACTTATTTAATTAAATGCTATCAAAATTATGATAACTTATGAGAAGACTAAATTAATTATAAATACATTAACATAATAGGTTTTAGTAGGGTTAGATACCAAAAGGGTACATAAAATTAATATTTTATGCATATATATTCACAAAAATGTACCAAAATACAAATTAAAACCCAAATTGACTACCAATTCAGCTTTTTAGTCTCCCAAACACTGCATGGCCGAAACCCCTGCCCCAAAATCTGATTTTTCTAAGCCTCCATTAATCCCACCTCCCATGCAACCAATGAGGGTCCAAGAAAATTCAGATTTTAAACATAAGAATAATTACACTCCATTATATTTTTTTTTCTACAAAAACAAGACCTTAGCCTTCACTCTCCTTCATGTATTTCGGTTGAGAGCTGAGAGAGAGGGCTACCCAAAAATCTCTAAGTGTTTACAAAGAAAAAAAGAGAGAAGGAAAAAGGAAGGAGTTAGGAGAAACCAAGGAATTCCATTAAAGCCAAGTCCACTTGTTCTTCAAACTTTTTGAGCATCAAAAGAGGTAAGAAACTCCCTTAAACCTTCTGATATTCTCTCTCAAAATACCTCTCAATCCATCTCTATAATAAACCATAAGAAAAAGAAATGAAGAATAACTCAAAAAAATGCGTTGTAGATGCAAATAGTGGACTACTAGGGCAAGATAGTGCTTTATATGTGCTTGCATGTGTATGTTTTCAAGTTTTATGACTTAAACATGTTCTGGAGTTTTGATTTATATGAGTTTAAGACATGCATGCAAAGAAAAAACATCAAAAATGTACACAACATAAGCTAAGCAACCAAAACCCTAAGTAGCTTGATTTTCTGGATTTACTAACTTTCCGTCACCAACTTTAAAGCATCATAACTAATTGTAGAAAAATGGTCTTAAAGTGATTTTTGTGTTCAGATTTAGATTCTTGAGTTCTATTTCATAAAAAATTAATTTGAAGTGATTTCGTTGGGTACAACTCCAGAAATACCATTTTTTCCAAAGAGTATCAGATCTTGACCACTCTGAGTTGCAGACCTAAACACCCTAAGTTAGAGTGAGAACCGAGCCTAGGTCAAAACATACAACTTGTAGAGAACATGTTTATATTTCTGTCCAAAAAACATGGGCCAAAAATATGAAGTCTTGGTAGGTCAAACCCTTTTCCGAAGTTACGGTTGAGATTTAGTGACTGACAGACCTCTCTGTCACACATTTTTGTGAGACCCAAAACCTAACTTTTTAGCAGCCAAATCCAAAAGTGGTAAGCATGAGAAATGTAGCTAACATATTAAACTAATTACTGAGAAAATATCAGCCCAAAATACCCTAGGATGATACCCCAAAGGTGTTGAGCATTTTCCGTTAAAGACACATTCTGCAGACCCTTTTTAGGCTGACTGAACCATTTCTATAAATTGGCCAAAATCTCAAACATTTTCCAAATAACTTGCCTTAGCATAAAACATGAATCTTTCAAGGGACATCCTAAACTAGAATCTCACCAAAAATACGAACCATAGCCCTTAAATTGATGCCCCAAAACTGTGACCAACAGAGGCTTAATTTCTATGAGTTTCTCTGCAAAATGCTGAAGTACTTTTACTAAAATAAAATAAATGACCTTTTTACTTTAGGAACTGACCTTGGTGATAAATATGAAAGTTATAGGAAATATTTTTATCTAATTGGTGTTAAAATTTTAGAAATTAAATCCATATCTAAGTACTTCAAAATACTGTCACAATTTTAAAACTAGCAATTAAACTTGTACTTAAAATTAGCTAAGTGTTCGGATGGTGTGTTACTTATGAGACTTGAGTATGTGAATCTTATATGAATTTTGTGAGTAATTAACGTATGAAAATAATGCTTTTGATGAAATAAATTCATGCCAATGGTTCGATTCTATGTCACTTAAATTGTGGTTATGCTCCGCATGGTAGTACTTGATGCTTTAGCAAATTGTACCATGTGCCCTATCATATTTGTAAGCCATGCCAAGATTAACTACACACAAGAAGTATGTTGCACACTATGAACATTCACATATTGCATCTTGCATTATCGTAGTCCCTTCGTATCTTTCAAATTGGGTTGGGTGACATGGAAATCGTTATACAGTGGTGGTGGGTCTAGGGCATCCCTGGTTGCCATGTTTGGAAATGAAATTGGAGGTTTTTGTTATAAATGGGAAGTTTAGGCACCGGGGGTTCATCACTAGCCGTAATTAGACTTTGGGTTGACACCTAATGAGTATCCTTGTTCTTAAGGTGGGATTGGTCGACCTAAAATAAGGATGGGTAAAATTGGATAAAGGTTGGTCCCCACGCCGTTGCCATTGAGTAAAACAGCGTGGCGTAAAGCTCAGAAATTCATTTACTATTCGTAATGAGATGAGGATAGGTTCGATGACCAAGATCCATAAGTCTATTCTGTAATTCTCGGCACAGAATTCATGATTTTGTCCTGGAAGTGCTTGGGTTAGGAAATTGCATTGCATTCATCTGCATCATGCACTTGCACAACTGTTCTTATATGTGCTTGCCCTGTTGAAAATGATAAATTGTCTATCTCTCTGCCCCTTAAATTTGCATTGGGTATTATATGATATATATTGTAGAATATCTTATCGTGGGTTTGTTAGACGGTTTAGGAAATTTGCTTCTAGGCTCCGGCTCATGGCATTCATGCCACAGGTGAAAAAGAAGAATAGTTCGAGGAAGGTGCGTTCGTTGATGAAGGAGACTTCGAAGAAGATGGAGAGTGGCAGGAGCAGGTTAATCCCAACGACGGAATTTGAAGACTTAGGATATTTACTTTTGATCTTTTGTTTAGTTTTCCACAGACATGATGTAACTATTGTTAAGTTTTATGGATGACTGTACTTATTAAGTATTTTGAACAATCTCTGAACCGTTAATGATGTAGTAGTTATCTTATGTATTTATGAACATTCAGTGAGAATATATCCCATATTTACAGTTACATATGTCCCGACATGCCCGGGGAACGGGGTGTCACAGTTGGTATCAAAGCCTAGATTTAATGAACCCTCAGGCCTTTAGAAATGGGAGATTGCGAGTTCTATAGTGTAGAAACTTTGTAGAATGTCAGTACTACTAATTTATCACCTATAATTTTACTAACTTAAAATCTTTACCTTAGAGTTTCCTCTATCTTTCCTTTCTTAGGATGGCGTCTAATGCAGAACCGGCAGGGGAACCATGGACGGCACCAAAACCTAAAGATTTAGATCCCGAAGAAGATCCAAAAGAGGACCCAAAGGAGATACCAGTATAGGAGCAAGAACAGATCGACGTCGTCCCTTTAGCGTGGGTTTTTCCAGAGAAATGGCAAGCCGACCCAGATGACGAAGGTGATGAGATGGAAATAGATGAAGAGCCAAACGAGGAAGAATTCAATGTTGATGACGAAGAGGACGACGACGACGACGAAGAAGAAGAAATAGCGACTGAATTCCCATATGATCAGTTTGAGGCGCCACTACCCGAGTCTGAGGAAGACGAAGCAGCGAATACAGCCATTTACTTTAGTCGCCCAGAGTGCTAAGGCTTCTAAGTAGGGGATTGCGTGTATGCCAGGATCTGTCCGGAGCACATGTGCATGTGGAGAAAATTAGAGGCCTTTCTGCGCTACCGAGGACTAGTACGTATGATCAAAAGTGCAACCGAAGACTCTATCGCTTGGACTTCCCTCCTGGATTTAAGACATGACTGGGAGACATGTTGCCAATAGGATGGATGCAGCATCAGAGGCCGACAGATGAGAGAGGAATCATCAATCCGCATGATCTGACCATCAACTTCGATGACCCCAAGACATACCGAGAGACTCTGATCGGCATAACAAACAGAGTACAGATGTGGCCGAATAGCATCTGGCACGTTGAGGTGCAGTGGCGCTGCTACAACATTATCGAGGCGACCTGGGAACGCGAGTCGATTGTCCGCCATTTTTATCCACACTTGTTTGTATTGATGTTAGCGCGATAGCCTTGTACTTTTTCTTTTTGACTTCAAGATTGTATGTGTGCTGTGTGAACTTTGACAAACTTATATTGACTATGAATTGAAATGAAATGCAAACTTTTTGATGTCAAAATCTCTATAAGCAGTTTTATAATTGTCAACCTAACTCTACAAAATTCCTACCCATAATAAACAATTAAGAACTAGAATAACTCCCAGAATCGTAACACTCTTTTCCTTTTATTCTAGAATGGCAGGTAGAAGACCTAATCACCGACAAGCAAACAGACCCACCAACGATGAGGCACTACAACTAGCTCAAGTGCTACGAGAATTGGCCGGCAGCATCAACCGCCCGCACGTACGTGACTGAGCCTGGTTTCTATCAGAATTAGGGAGGCAACGATCCCCGACATTCCGAGGAGGAGTAGAACCGAGGGAGGCAGAGAAATGGCTGAAAGCAGTCAAGAAACTGTTCAACTCAATGGGAGTTCAGAATGAGACCGATCGAGTGGCCTTAGCTACCCATCTGCTATAAGGGGAAGCTGATCATTGGTGGACTCTGGTCACCAACACCCAGGAGGTAGCGACTCTAATGTGGGAACAATTCTAAAGTCTATTTTTGGAGAAATATCTCTCAGCCCCTTTTTTGTCAACGGCAGATCCGAGAATTGTTGGAGCTTAAGTAAGGGACAATGACAGTGACACAGTATGTAAACTGTTTCGAGGAGTTAAGCCGATTTCCCATGACCATCGTACTAGATGAAGAATCCAAGGCACGGAAGATCGAATGGGGCTTAGAACTGTCTATCCGAGCAAAGGTGATCTGCCTACAGCTTCCCACCTACACCCAAGTAGTGCGCGCGACTTTGTTAGCCGAGACAGAGCAAGCTAACTCTAGGAAGGCATGGAACCAGAAGAAAGGAAGTACCTTCTCTGGAGGACAAGTAAGGAGCAACTAGACGTTTATTCCCAAGAAACCGTATTACCGAGAGTACCCACAAAGACGACCAAGGGACCCTCCTGCGACATCCACGGTATGCTTTGAGTGCAACCGACCAGGGCATAAGAGGTATGAGTGTCCACCCCTCGTACAGAGGAATCTGGGCAATCAACCCCGATAGTGGAGGCAACCTCAGACTCAGCAGCATAGGTTCCCACAACAGAACCAAGTCACCAGGCTCGTTATTCAGCAGCAAAACGGAAGAGGAAGACCACTGCTCAATAAGAATCAAAGACCCCAAAGAGGCTTGGGCAATGGACAGAAGACTAGAAATCTCTAGAACAACAATGGGAATCGACCAATGGGAGGCCGCGTCTTTGCGCTACAGGAAGAGGAACCGGAGAACACCCAAGTCATACAAGGTATGTTCGTATAATCCAATACCTTAGTGAAACTGTTGTTTAATTCTAGGGCATCCCATTCTTTTATATCTCTAGATTGTATGAAGTCCCTACTCTTAGAACCCGAGGCATTAGAACAAACCCTCAGTGTCATCACACCCTTAGGAAATCAAACTCGAGTAGACTCTGTCTATAAAGCTTGTACGTTACGAGTAACCAATACCCCTATGACTTGTGACCTACAAGTCATGAAATTCTATGGCTACGATGTAATCCTTGGAATGGACTGGCTATTGGGACACCATGCTATCATCGACTGCCGACGAAGGAAGATTTGGACGCAAGCGGAAGACGGCACCACTGTGCGAATCCAAGGAGAACGACGCAAGATTCTAACCCCGAGTAATGCGAAGGACAACAAATCGAGTAATTTTGTAGGGAGATTAATGTGTCTACATGCTAGTACGAACATCTCGTCAACCTCCGAGTTACCCCGAGTAGTGTGCGAGTACAAAGACGTATTCTCGAAAGAACTCCCTGGATTACCCTCGCAACGTGAGATCGAGTTCACGATAGAACTTCATCCTGGAACCGCATCGATTTTGATCACAGCCCACCGCATGGCACCCACCGAACTGAAAGAATTGAAGAACTAGCTCCAGGAACTGCTCAGCAAGGGTTTTATTCGCCCTAGTACGTCACTATGGGGAGCGCCAGCACTGTTAGCTAAGAAGAAAGATGGAACCTTACACCTCTATATTGACTGCTGTCTGTTAAACAAAGTAACAATCAAGAATCGATATCCCCTGCCTCGTATAGATGATATCTTCAACCAGTTGTGAGAATCAGCTTGTTTCTCGAAGATCGACCTTCACTCCGGATACCACTAGCTTTGAGTCAAGGAGGAGGATATACCAAAGACAGCCTTTGGAACCCAATACGGACATTACGAATTCGTAGTCATACCCTTTGGTTTAACTAATGCCCCAGGAGTTTTCATGAGTTTGATGAATAAACTCTTTCAGCCTTATCTCTACCAGTTTGTAGTAGTCTTCATAGACGACATCCTTGTATACTCCCGATCTGAAGAAGAGCATGAACAACATCTGAGAATTGTCTTACAAAAGTTAAGAGAGTCACAACTCTTTGCTAAAGCAAGCAAGTGTGAATTCTGGTTGCATAAAGTGAAATTTTTAGGACATGTAGTGTCTAAGGAAGGAATAGCTATGGACCCTGCCAAGGTAGAAGTTGTTTTGGAATGGAAGCCACCTCGGAATGTTTTTGAAGTTCGTAGTTTCCTTGGGCTAGCAGGATATTACCAGAGATTTATCCAAGATTTTTTGAAGTTGGCACACCCAATGACCAGATTAAAGCAGAAGGGGGTGAAGTTTGAGTGGAATGATAAGTGTTGTGACCCCCGTCCTTCAGGCACGTTGGGACATACATAAGTATAGATAAGGAGAATATTCTAAGCATTCATTCATATTTACATATCATAAATATTACATCATTAAGAGTTGTGAACTGTTCATAAGTACATAACGATTACAATTTTACTAAAAAATTTAACAAAAATTACAACTCGCTCGTGGAAACTGAACCAAAAAGAGAAAAAGGTAAAAAAACCAATTCTTCAGCTAGCATCATCGGGGTCCGCTGGCTCCTGTCACTCACTTCGTTCTTCGATTCCATCTTCTTCTTTAGGGTCGACTTTCTCAAGGAACTCATCACACTCACCTATGACACGAATGCCATGAGCCAAAGCCCAGAAGCAAATCCCCTAAACCGTCTAACAAACTCACAACAAAATATCCTACAATACAAATCATATAATACCCAATACAATTTTAAGGCCAAATAGACAGACAATTTATCCTTTTTAACAGGACAAGCACATATAGCAATAGTAGTGCGAGTGCGTAATGCAGATGAATGCAATGCAGTTACCCAACCCGATTATAAATCAACCAACCAAATTTTGAGTAACATCATTACGTTCCCGTATGCTAGGCTCCCGTACACCAACGTTCCCAATCACGACAGCGTATAGTGGACGTTCGGCTCAAGACGTTGCACGGCTCAGGACGTACATGACCCAAAGTCGATCATATCCAACACGATAATTAGAATGGCACCATTACGTTCCCGTACGTTATGTTCCCGTTCGTCAACATTCCCGATCACAGCGGCGGCGTATAGCGGCTGTTTGGCTCAAGATGTGATACAGCTCAGGACGTAACACGGCTCCGAACGTTCATGGCCCGAAGGTAAATCAATCTAACATAATAATTTGAATGGCATTATTACGTTCCCGTACGTTAGGCTCCCGTACATCAGCGTTCCCGATCACTGCGGTATATAGCGACAGTTCGGCTCAAGACGTGATACGGCGTAGGACGTAACACGGCTCAGTACGTATATGGCCTATTGTCAACACCCCCATCAACAAGGACTCTTTAATCATGATATTATTTTTAATCCTCCATTCTTATTCTAAATCCTCTGACCAATAACTTGCGCACAAAACCCAACCCACAAGATGCCCAAAGTGCAATGCAATGATGCTTATAGTACAATAACTCGTATCTTGAAGTACAACTTAACAATAGCATGATATGAAACTAAACATGGCATGACGTACAAACCAACGTAATATAAAGTACAAGTCTTTAAAGTATAAGTTAAAACTCACTAAAGCATAGAGTACAATCATGCGAAGCATGCCCACAATTTAAGCAACAAATAATCGAACCATCGGCATGAGTTCATTTCATCAAAAGCATCATTTTCATACACTAATTACTCACATAATTCATATAGGATTCACAAACTCATGTCTTCTAAGTAACACACCATTCGAATACTTAGCCGATTTTAGGTACAAGTTTAATTGCTAGTTTTAAAATTGCAACAGCGTTTTGAAATACTTCGACATTGATTTAATTTCTGAAATTTTAACACCAATTAGATAAAACTAGTTTCTATAACTTTAATATTTATCACCAAGGTCAGCTCCTAAAGTAAAAAGGTCATTTATTTTATTTTAGTAAAAATCCTTCAGCATTTTACAGAGAAAAACATACAAATTGGGCCTCTGTAGGCCACTATTTTAAGACATCAATTTGAGGGCTATGGCTTTAATGCTTGGTGGGTCTCTAGATGGAGATGTCCCCTACAAGTTTAATGTTTTGTGCTAAGGCAAGTTATTTAGAAAAATTTTGAGATTTTGGCCAATTTATGAAAAGGGTTCAGCTATCCTAAAAAGGGTCTGCAGAATGTGATTTTAACAGAGAAAGTGTAAAACCTTTGGAGTATCATGCGAGGGTATTTTGGGCTGATTTTTGCTTAGTAATTATTTTAATATGTTAGATACATTTTTCATGTTTACCACTTTTGGATATGACATTTACAAAGTTGGGTTTTGGGTCTTACAAAAACGCGTGACAGAGAGGTCTGTCAGTCACTAAACCTCAATAGTGACTTCGGAAGATGTTTTGACCCATTAATAGTTCATATGTTTGGCTCATGTTTGGTGGACAGGAAGATAAATATGTTCTCTACAAAATTTATGTTTTTCTCTAAGCTCGGTTCTCACTCTAACTTAAGGTTTGTAGGTTTGCAACTCAAAGTAGCCAGGATCTGACACTCTTTGGAAAAAAATGAAATATCTGGAGTTCTACCCAACGAAATAACTTCAAATCAATTTTTTATGAAAGAGAACTCAAAAATATAGATCTGGACAAAAAAATAACGTTAAAATCATTTTTCTACAATTAGGTATGGTGTTTGAAAGTTGGTGGCAGAAAGTAAGTGAGTCCAGAAACTCAGGCTACTTAGGGTTTTGGTTACTTAGCTTATGTTGTGTACATTTTTGACATATTTTCTTTGCATGCATGTTATAAACTCACATAAACCAATACTCTAGAATACACTCAAGCCATAAAACTTAAAAACATACACATGCAAGCTCATACAAAATACAATCTTGTCCTAGCAGTCCACTATTTGCATCTACAACGCCTTTTTTTGAGTTATTCTTCATTTCTTTTTCTTAGGATTTGTTATAGAGATGAATTGAGGGGTATCTTGAGGGAGAATATCAGAAGGTTTAAGAGAGTTTCTTACCTTATTTGAAAGCCTAAGAGTAGAGGATGGCTAGAGGACTTGGCTTTGGTGTCTCCTTGGCCTCCAAAGACCTTCCTCCTTGAACCCTCCTTCCTTCTTCTTCTTTTTCTCTGCAAGACTTGAAGAATACTTAAGGGAACATAAATTTGATCCTTCTCTCTCTATACCAACGACAATGCGGAGGAGAAAGGGTAGTGTTTGGCTTGCTTATATAAAAAACTAGGGTAATGGGAGTAATTATAAATGTGTAAGTAAATTTTTTATTTTTCTTAATTTTCATTGGTTGCATGGGAGGTGGAGACCTTTGTAAGAGATTTGTAATCTGAATTTTCAGAAATATCATATGGGATTTCATCCAAGGGGCTGTTTGGTTAATTTTTGTGCTCAAATTTTGCTTTAAATGCTTATTTAGTGGTATTTTAGCACTATATTGTCCAAAAAAATATTTTTAAAATTAATTTGATATATCTTTTTAGTCTTCTAGCTTACTAAAATGAATTATTTTAGTGTTATTATTATTATTATAGTTTATGAAAATGTTGACAACAATTAATTGTTTAAATGTAGGCAATTAAGTTACTTAAAGTTATTTTGACTAGATGTGACTTTTTGACTTATTTAAGTGTGTAAGAACTTTAATAATAATTTGTTTGCCTTTGTTGGTCTATAATATTATATTATTAGTATATAACTTGTATAAAAAGTCTTGGGTCATAATAATGCTTAATTTATATAATTTTTTCTCATTTTTGAGCTTAAAAAGGCAATAAAGTGACTTTTTGGGCACAAACTCCAATGTGGCAGGCCACTAAGGGTATTTTTGTTATTTTTTGATATTATTTTGTCTTTTGTTACTTAATTGTATTCAAATATCTAGTTTAGGGTGTCCATGTGTCAAATTTTGAATTTTAAAGACTTTTTGCTATACTAGATGCAAAATGGTCATTTTATTCTAATTATGAAATTTTTTTATTTTTAATCTAATATTTTACATTATTTACTTAATTTAGAATGTTAGGAGGCTTCTCTTAGTATTAGGATTTTGCCTCTGAGCATTTAATCTTTTTAGGGTTCCCGGGTCAAATTAAGGTTTCGAGTTGAGTTAAGATTTCCATCATTCTAGCGACCTATGATCTTGTTAACTAATAGTTGCTAAAGCTTGGGTTTGGGTTGAATTGATAACATGGATTGTTACAATCTGGGTGGTTACTACTAGGGTCCGGACCGAGGCGTTACAATCTACCCCCCTTAAATAAATTTTATCCTCGAAATTTCGTCTCGTACTTCATCTTGTGAATGGCTGCGGATGATTCACTAGCATCATTTCTCCTCGAACTTGAGCCTTTGTTTATTTGAGTCGTTCTTTATTGAGTGTGTGGACAAGGTCGGGCTTATACGCTTAGTATCTTGAGTAATGGTTGCTTTGTCTTGCTAAAACTTTAAACGACTACTACAACAACTTTCAAATATAACGTTGCATACCTATGTCGTGGGGTTGTTGACTAGCGACGTGTTAGCCTAAAGCCTTATCCTACAAGCATGCATTTTCTCGTAATGATTTAAAAATTCTAAACTACATACATCCTCGAGTTGCGAATACGAGCGTACCTCTGATCGTCATCAAAAGGCCTGGCAGCTTGGACATGTTGTTGGTGCTGTTCCGGCCGTGGTTGCGATTGCTTCCATTGCTGTGGTTAACTTACCTTCGTAGGTTAACCCCTTGCTTACCTTGGTCTGTCGGCCAAGTGGTACGGCTTTTTGGGAACAATTTCCCTATTGTTCCTTAGTGGTTCTCCTTGACCAGTACTCTCCTTTTTCTAACTCCAAATCCTATTAGAATCGACTAAGTCTGTTTCAGCCAATAGGGCTGCTTGTACTACTTGAGTGTAAGTCGGAAGCTGTAAGCAAATAACTCTGGTTTGGATAGAGGGTTCTAGGCCCCACTAGATCTTTCATGCCCTTGATTCTTCATCCGGTATGATGGTTGCGGCGAATCGGCTCAACTCTTCGAAGCGGTTAACGTACTGGGTTACTGACATAGATCCTTGTTTTAGCTCAAGAAATTCCCTGACTTGTCCCTGTCGGAAGGGAGCTGGGAAGTACTTTTTCAAAAATAATTCTTCAAACTAACTCCAAGTTAGAGCTGCCACATCTTGGGTGTTGTCTATGATAGACCACCAGTAGTCGGCTTCTCCTTCCAGTAGGTGTGTTCCTAGAGCTACTCGATCGGCATCGGTTTGCACTCCTATGGAGTTAAATAATTTCTTGACAGCTCTCAGCCATTCTTCGGCTACTCTTGGTTCAGTTCCTCCCTTGAATGTAGGGGCTCGTTGTTTTCTAAGTTTTGATAAGAACCATGCCCTATCTCGGATGCGAGGACGATTAATGCTGGTGGCAAGCTCACGCAAAACCTGGGCTAACCCTAGCACTTCTTCATTTACAGGTCCATCTACTGTCTGTTGATGGTTAGATCGTCTACCTTCCATCTGAATAAAGAGGGAAGGTGTTGTGGCTGGTGAGTCTTCTTTTTAAGGTCTTAATTGTTTTTAGGTTTTAGGACTCGGGGAGTTAATTTAAGACTCATTCATTTATATTTCTTATCATTTGAGTTCGAGCACAAAGAGTGATTACAAAGAGCGAGGTATATAACACATAAGGGCCCAACCAGAATAGGTATGGATAAACCCATCGAATTTTTGACTGCATAGTCCCACATTACTTCGAAGTTCCATAGCATTTCCATTGTACTTCCATGTGCCACAATCTTGCGGGTCCCATGCAAACTTTATCAGTGATGGCGAAAGGGACCTTCGTGTAGGTCTCCATTAGAGATGCTGTATAAGCTCTTACTTGGCATTTCTTGCTGTCGGGTTATTAATTTTCAAAATATGTTAAGCGCGGACATTGGTAGACATTTTGTGCTTTAACTCTAGGTAGAGATCTGCTTTGCGACTCGATAAGGCACCGGGTGGTTCTTCTGAGGATGTGCCCGATCCGAGTTTCTCGTGAAGCGCTAAACTCTAATAAATTTCTCATCGATCTAGGTCTTAGGAGAGGTGACCTGTGGTCAAACATTTAGCTGAGGATTTCGAATGATGTACTAGACTGCACGATACGTGGCTGGGGGTTAGAATGGCTTAGGGAAGGTGAACAAATCATTTACCGAGATCCAATGGAGGATTCCTAAATGGTTCAAAAGATAGGTCGAATGAGGTCAATTGGTCATGGTTAAGGCAATCACTATTGACACAATTTGAGTGGTTATTTGGGGTTCAAATGTAGGTGAAGCAAGAGGAGGACAGTGAACAATACTTAAACAAATATTCTCGGAACTAATCTAGTACTATCATATTCTGATAAAAGAGATGTTAAGCAATGGGTAGCTAAACTAGATATTTTTCCTGAAGTTACGTCAGCCAAACATACTTCAATTCAAGTATCCAAGTCTACTTCCCTACAAAAGAATTCTCAAAAATCACTGCAACAGATTGTAATTTCAGAATTGAGAGAAGATGAACGATAGCAAAGATTTTATCAATGTCGAATGTTCGAAATGGGTAATTAACAAAGAATTGATATGGAGTTCTACGAAAGAAGAGCTAGTTCAAGGAGGCTAGCTTGAATCGGAAGAGGATCAAATGCAAATATTGGTCATTATTGAGGTGTGAAAACTTGAGGACAAAGGTGTTTACTAGGATTGAATTTTTTTTATAGGATTATCAACAAGACTTGGGTGCATATGGGTTACCAACGAACAAACTTGACGGTACCATTGAGGAATGATACACAAAGAACTTCAAGTAGGTACAAAATTTAACAGAAAAGCTTGGGGGTAAACGAGAAGGGAACTTATAAGGATGGGGTTGCAGGGTTTTAACGGTGGCTCTCGAGGTGATATCTAAAAACTTCTCTTAGTGCGCACTCCCGTCTACCCCCCTAAAATAAGATATCTAGTTGCATGAATCTCCGATCTTCGATCTTGATGCTTTTACTAGTCCTTTACATGTAGATTCCTTGTAGGTTTTGATCTTGGTGACATCCTAACACGACTTGCTACAAGACTTAGACGCAGCAGATTTTAGTTCTTATAATATATAAATGATAATTATAATTAATACAACGCACCCTACAGAGCTTCTTCGCGACAAAACGCAAGGTTTTTCACAACACAAGGCTTGAAGGTTCACTAAACCTAGGCTCTAATACCAACAGTGACGCCCCGTCCTCCGACCACGTTGGAACATACATATATATAGATAAAGAGAATATTCTAACCATTCATTTATATTTACATATCATAAATATTACATCATTAAGAGTTATGAACTGTTCATAAGTACATAACGATTACAATTTTACTAGAAAATTTAACAAAAATTTCAATACACCCGTGGAAACTGAACCAAAAAGAGCAAAAGGTAAAAAAAACCAATTCTTCAATTACTATCATCAGGGTCTGCTGGCTCCTGCCACTCACTTCGTTATTCGATTCCGTCTTCTTCATCAGGGGCAACTTTCTCAAGGAACTCATCACACTCACCTGTGGCACAAATGCCATGAGCCAAACCCTAGAAGCAAATCTCCTTAACCGTCTAATAAACTCACAACAAAATATCCTACAATACATATCATATAATACCTAATACAATTTTAAGGCCAAATAGACAGACAATTTATCATTTTTAACAGAACAAGCACATATAGGAATAGTAGCGCGAGTGCGTGATACAGATGAATGCAATGTAGTTGCCCAACCTAATTATAAATCAACCAAACAAATTTTTAGTAACATCATTACGTTCCCATACGTTAGGCTCCCGTACACCAACGTTCCCAATCACGATGGCGTATAGCGGACGTTCAGCTCAAGACGTGGCACAGCTCTGAACATAACACGGCTCAAGACGTATATGACCCAAAGTCGACCATATCCAACATGATAATCAGAATGGCACCATTACGTTCTCGTAAGTTAAGTTCCCGTTCGTTAGCGTTCCCGATTACAGCGGCGGCTGTTCGGCTCAAGACGTGATACAGCACAGGATGTAACACGACTCAGGACGTTCATGGCTCGAATATAAATCAAGCTAACATAATAATTAGAACAGCACCATTACGTTCTCGTACATCAGCGTTCCCGATCACTGCGAAAAATAGCGACAGTTCGCCTCAAGACGTGATACGGCTCAGGACGTAACACGGCTCAGGACGTATATGGCCCATTGTCAACACCCCCATCAACAAGGACTCTCTATTCATGATATTATTTCAAATCCTCCATCCTTATTCTAAATCCTCTGACCAATAACTTGTGCACAAAACCCGACCCATAAGATGCCTCAAGTGTAATGCTTATGGTACAAAAATTCGTATCTTGAAGTACAACTTAACAATGGTATGATATAAAACTAAACATGGCATGACGTATAAACCAACATAGTATAAAGTACAAGTCTTTAAAGTATAAGGTACAACTCACTAAAGTATAGAGTACAATCATGCAAAGCATGACCACAATTTAAGCAACAAAGAATCGAACCATCGTCATAAGTTTATTTCATCAAAAGCATCATTTTCATACTCTAATTACTCATAAAATTCATATAAGATTCATAAACTCATATCTGATAAGTAACACACCATTCGAACACTTAGCCAATTTTAAGTACAAGTTTAATTGCTAGTTTTAAAGTTGCGACAGCGTTTTGAAATACATAGACATTGATTTAATTTCTAAAATTTTAACACCAATTAGATAAAAATATTTTCTATAACTTTCATATTTATCACCAAGGTCAGTTCCTAAAGTAAAAAGGTCATTTATTTTATTTTAGTAAAAACCCTTCAGCATTTTACGGAGAAAATCATAGATATTGGGCCTCTGTTGACCACGATTTTGGGACATCAATTTGAGGGCTATGTCTCTGATTTTTGGTGGCGTTCTAGTTAAAGATGTCCCCTACAAGTTTCATGTTTCCTGCTAAGGCAAGTTATTTGGAAAAATTTTTAGATGTTGGCCAATTTATAAAAAGGGTTCAGCCATCCTAAAAAGGGTCTGCATAATGTGATTTTAACAGAGAAAGGGCAAAATCTTTGGGATATCAAGCGAGAGTATTTTAGGTTGATTTTTGTTCAGTAATTAGTTTAATATGTTAGATACATTTTTCATGTTTACCACTTTTGGATATGAATTTTACAAAGTTGGGTTTTGGGTCTCACAAAAACTTGTGACAGAGAGGTCTGTCAGTCACTGAACCTCAATAGTGAATTGGGAAGGTGTTTTGACCCATCAATACTTCATATGTTTGGCTCATATTTGGTGGACATAAAGACAAATATGTCCCCTACAAGTTTTATGGTTTTTCCTAAGCTCGGTTCTCACTCTAACTTAAGGTTTGTAGGTCTGCAACTCAGAGTCGTCAAGATCTGACACAATTTGGAAAAAAAAGAAATATCTGGAGTTCTACCCAACAAAATTACTTCAAACTAATTTTTTATGAAAGAGAACTCAAACATCTAGATCTGTACACAAGAATCACATTAAAATCATTTTTCTACAATTAGGTATGGTGTTTGAAAGTTTGTAACAAAAAGTAAGTAGGTCCAGAAAATCAGGCTGCTTAGGGTTTTGGTTGCTTAGCTTATGTTGTGTACATTTTTGACTTGTTTTCTTTGCATGCATGTTATAAACTCACATAAACCAAGACTCCAGAATACACACAAGTCATAAAACTTAAAAACATACACATGTAAGCTCATACAAAACGCAATCTTGCCCTACCAGTCCACTATTTGCATCTACAACGCCTTTTTTTGAGTTATTCTTCATTTCTTTTTCTTGCGGTTTGTTATAGAGATGGGTTGAGGGGTATCTTGAGGGAGAATATCAGAAGGTTTAAGAGAGTTTCTTACCTTATTTGAAGACCTAAGAGTGGAGGATGACTAGAGAACTTGGCTTTGGTGTCTCCTTGGTCTCCAAAGACCTTCCTCCTTGAACCCTCCTTCATTCTTCTTCTTTTTCTCTCCAAGACTTGAAGAATACTTATGGGAACATAAATTTGATCCTTCTCTCTCTATACCAACGAAAATGAGGAGGAGAAAGGGTAGTGTTTGGCTTGCTTACATAGAAAACTAGGGTAGTAGGAGTAATTATTAATGTGTAACTAAATTTTTTATTTTTCTTCATTTTCATTGGTTGCATGGGAGGTCGAGAACTTTTTCAGAGATTTGTAATCTGAATTTTCAGAAATATCAGATGAGATTTCGTCCAAGGGGTTGTTTGGTTGATTTTTGTGCCCAAAAAAGTGACTTTTTGGGCACAAACTCCAATGTGGCCGGCCACTACGGGCATTTTTGTCATTTTTTGATTTTATTTTGTCTTTTGTTACTTAATTGTATTCAAATATCTGATTTAGGGAGTCCATGTGTCAAATTTTAGATTTTTAAGACTTTTTGCTATAGTATGGGTAAAATTATTATTTTACCCTAATTATAAGAATTTTTAATTTTTAATCTAATATTTCACGTTATTTACTTAATTTAAGATGTTAAGAGTCTTCTCTGAGTATTAGGATTTTGCCTCTGAACAATTGATCTTTTTAGGGTTCCCGGGTCAAATTAGGGTTTCGGGTTGAGTTAGGATTTTCATCGTTCTAGCGACCTATGATCTTGTTAACTAATCGTTGCTAAAGCTACGGTTTGGGTTGAATTGCTAACATGGGTTGTTACAATCCGAGTGGTTACTACTAGAGTCCGGACCGAGGTGTTACAAGTGTGAAGCAGCCTTCTAAGAGCTCATGAAAAGATTGACTAGTACCTCAATCCTAATCATACCCGAATGAGAGGTTGGGTATATGCATCGAAGGATGGTCTAGGATGTGTACTAATGCAGAATGGTAAGGTTGTAGCTTACGGATCAAGACAATTGAAACCACATGAGCAGAATTACCCCACCCATGACCTGAAACTTGCAGCAGTGGTGTTCACGCTAATGTTATGGAGGCATTATCTCTATGGACAATAATTTGAGCTTTTTTCCTGTCACAAGAGTTTGAAGTACCTGTTCACCCGAAGGGATCTTAATATGAGACAACGTCGCTAGATAGAGTATTTAGAGGATTACCAGTTTACATTAGCCTATCACCCAAGCACGGCTAACGTGGTAGTTAACGCCCTTGGCCGAAAAACGAGGAGCACGATGGCTAGTCTGGCCTCAAGAGAATGGAAGATGATGGGAACGCTCAACGAATTTCGATTTCAACCAATAGAATCAAAGGATGGAAGCTATTTTTTTTTAACGGTGGCGACAACAAATCTCCGTCAACAAGTCGTGGAAGCCCAAAAATATGATCAGGAATCTGAATTTATCTAAAGGCATCTGATTACGGAGGAATCAAAGCTAGGATGGGTAGTCAACAAGCATGGGTAGTTGACCTACCAAGGACGATTTTTCATATCTAATGTTGAGAATTTGAGAAGAGATATCCTAAGGGAGCATCACCAGTCACTTTTTTCTATCCACCCCGGAGAGACAAAGATGTATCAGGATTTGAAGAGGCAGTATTGGTGGAATGGCATGAAAAAGGATGTAGCAAGTTTTGTGGCCAAATGCCTTACCTGTCAACAAGTGAAAGCCGATCACCAAAGACCAGGAGGAACCCTCCAGCCCCTGGAGATACCTCAGTGGAGATGGGACCACATCACCATGGATTTTATCTTTGGACTTCCATGATCGCCAGCAGGACACGACTCTATTTGTGTAATTGTAGATCGCCTCACCAAATCAGCACACTTCTTACTAGTTCGAACTTTCGAGAAGCTGGAGACCCTAAGTCAGAAGTATATTCGAGAAATCGTACGTCTTCATGGAATTCCGCTGTCCATTGTGTCAGATTGAGATCCACGTTTCACCTCACGATTCTGGTGGAGTTTGCAAACCACCTTAGGAACGGAGCTTTGCTTCAGCACCACCTTTCAGCCGCAGACTGATGGGCGATTAGAATGTACAATTCAAACACTGGAAGACATGCTTCGAGCTTGCATCATGGACTTCAAGGGACACTGGGAGAAACACCTGCCGCTTGTCGAATTTACTTACAACAACAGCTATCAATCCAGTATTGGCATGCCACCATACGAAGCCCTCTACGAAAGACCGTGCCATTTGCCGATTTGTTGGACTGAAGCAGGAGAAAACGCACTTCTTGGACCAGACTTAGTGCAAGAGATCACCAAGAAGATCCGACTCATTTAGCAACGGATAACCACTGCACAAAGCCGACAAAAGAGCTATGCAGATCAACGACGAAGGCCGCTATGATTTGAAGTAGGAGATCATGTATTCCTAAAGATCCAACCATGAAGAGGGGTGATACGCTTCGGTCAAAAAGGGAAGCTAAGTCCAAGATATATTGGACCGTTCGAGATTCTAGCTAAAGTCGGGGAAGTGGCATATTGTCTGGCCTTACCGCCTCAACTCGCCAATGTTCATAACGTTTTCCATGTATCGATGCTGAGAAAGTATGAACTTAACCCTACCCACATTCTGGATTTGAAGGAACTACAAGTTGATAAGGATATCACGTTTAAAGAGCAATCGGTAAGGATTATCGATCAGCGAGACATGATTCTTTGAGGCAAGACCATCTCGCTCATCCGAGTTCTTTGGAAACTCAACGGGATTGAAGAATCAACATGGGAGCAGGAGGAAGCTATGAGGACAAATCATCCCCATTTTTTCGCAGACTGAGGTACGATATGAAATTTCGAGGACGAAATTTATTTTAGGAAGGTAGATTGTAACAACCCAGCTCAAAGCCTAGTATTAGCAATGGATAGATAATAAGAACCTAGGCCGCCGCATGAACAAGAAAAATCCTAATTAGCCCAAAAATCTTAAGTAACCCGAAAACCCTAAATTTGACCTGAAACCCCTAAAAGAGACCAAATACTAAACCCTAACACTTACATAAGTCTCGGAACAGCTAAAATTATGTAAATAACATAAAATATTAAATTAAAAATCAAAAATTCCCATAACTAAGGTAAAATTACTATTTTGCCCCTAGTACAGCAAAAAGTCCCAAAAATCTAATATTTGACACATGATCACCCAAAATTAGATATTTATATACAATTAATTAATAAAATACAAAGTAACGACAAAAATGACCAAATTTCCCTTGCATGGCCGGCCCCTAGGAGAGTATGCCCAAAAAGCTACTTTTTGCCTTTTCAAGCATAAAAATAAAAAAAGATATATAAATTAAGTATTATTTTAACTCAATACTTTTTATACAAGTAATATACATACTAATTTAATAATATAGGTCAATAAAAGCAAACAAATAATTATTTAAAGTATCTAACCAATAAATAAGTCAAAAAGCCAACCTAGTCAAACTAGCTTAATTTAGCTTAAAAGCCTACACTTATTTAATTAAATGCTATCAAAATTATGATAAATTATGGAAAGACTAAATTAATTATAAATACATTAATATAATAGGTTTTACTAGGGTTAGATACCAAAAGGGTACATAAAATTAATGTTTTATGCATATATATTCACAAAAATGTACCAAAATACAAATTAAAACCCAAATTGACTACCAATTCAGCTTTTTAGTCTCCCAAACACTGCATGGCCGAAACCCCCTGCCCCAAAATCTGATTTTTGTAAGCCTTCATTAATCCCACCTCCCATGCAACCAATGAGGGTCCAAGAAAATTCAAATTTTAAATTTAAGTAATAATTACACTCCATTACATTTTTATTCTATAAAAACAAGACCTTAGCCTTCACTCTCCTTCATGTATTTCGGCTGAGAGCTGAGAGAGAGGGATACCCAAAAATCTCTAAGTGTTTACAAAGAAAGAAGGAGAGAAGAAGGAAGAAGGAAGAAGGAATGTGTTGTAGAGGCAAATAGTGAACTGCTAGGGCAATATGGTGCTTTATATGTGCTTGCATGTGTATGTTTTTAAGTTTTATGGCTTAAACATGTTCTGGAGTTTTAATTTATATGAGTTTAAGACATGCATTAAAAAAAACACATAAAAAATATACACAATATAAACTAAGCAACCAAAACCCTAAGTAACCTGATTTTCTAGGCTTACTTACTTTCTGCCACCAACTGTAAAACATCATAACTAATTACAGAAAACTAGTCTTAAAGTGATTTTTGTGTCCAGATTTATCTTTTTGAGTTATATTTCATAAAAAATTAGTTTGAAGTGATTTCGTTGCTTTGAAGTGAGAACCGAGCTTAGGTCAAAATATCAAACTTGTAGAGGACATGTTTATCTTTCTGTCCATAAAAAATGAGCCAAAATTTTGTAGTCTTGATAGCTCAAAGAATTTTCCAAAGTTACTGTTGAGATTCAGTAACTTATAGACCTCTATGTCACACATTTTTGTGAGACCCAAAACCTAATTTTTTAGAAGCTAAATCCAAAAGTGGTAAACCTGATAAATGTAGTTAACATATTAAACTAATTGCTGATAAAGAGTAGCCCAAAATACCCTCGGATGATACCCCAAAGGGTTTGAGCATTTTCTGTTAAAGAGACATTCTGTAGACCCTTTTTAGGCTAACTGAACCCTTTTTTTATGAATTGGCTAAAATCGCAAACTTTTTCCAAATACCTTGCCTTAGCACAAAACTTGAAACTTTCAGGGGACATCCTAAACTAGAATCTCACCAAATATCAGAACCATAGCCCTTAAATTGAATTCCCAAAATCGTGACCAACAGAGACTTAATTTCTATGAGTTTCTTTGTAAAATGCTGAAGGATTTTTACTAAAATAAAATAAATGACCTTTTTACTTTAGGAACTGACCTTGGTGATAAATATGAAAGTTATAGAAATTATTTTTATCTAATTGGTGTTAAAATTTTAAAAATTAAATCCATGTCTAAGTACTTCAAAACACTGTCACAATTTTAAAACTAACAATTAAACCTGTACTTAAAATTGGCTAAGTGTTCGGATGGTGTGTTACTTATGAGACTTGAGAATGCGAATCTTATATGAATTTTGTTAGTAATTAACGTATGAAAATAATGCTTTTGATGAAATGAATTCATGCCGATGGTTCGATTCTATGTCGCTTAAATTGTGGTTATGCTCCGCATGATTGTACTTGATGCTTTAGCAAGTTGTACCATGTGCCCTATCATATTTATACGCCATGCTAAGATTAACTACACACAAGAAATATGTTGCACACCATGAACATTCACATATTACATCTTGAATTATTGTAGTCCCTTCGTATCTTTCGAATTGGATTGGGTGACATGAAAATCGTTATATAGTGGTGGTGGGTCTATGGCGTCCCTGGTTGCCATATTTGGAAATTAGCGATCGAGACACACGCGATGCGTGTGCAACTCAAATTAAAATATTTTAAAATAAAAAATTTAAAATTGAATAGAATTTCATCAAATGTGTCACTCAATTTAGTTTAATAAAAAACAACAATTTTAAAATACTATAAAGCTTTACAAAAATTAAAATATATGCTACTTGCTTTAAAAAGGTAAAAATATACCTACTAAAATAATGTTCAACCCATTGATGTGAGCCTTTTTAATATCACCTGAGCAAAATAAAAATATAAAAAGTAATAAAAACAAAAATAAGAAAGGAATTAGAGTGAAGTTATCAATCAATGACACTAATAAAAACAGAAATCACCCATGCATATTCTTTTGCAATGAAAATCACGTGTTTAAATTTATTGTAATCATCTTATGTTTTTTGTTTTGCAAATTCTTATATGAAAATAATTCATCCCAAGATTTTTGTTTTTTATATAATATAATTTTTAAAAAAAACTTTTTTTTACAGTATAAAGTAATATTTTATATAGAAAGATAAAATTGTCCAGTTTGAACAAAAAGCAAAAAAGTTAGCTTTTTACCCAAACAACCAACTTAAAAAAAGTCAGGTCAAAAATTAAATTACCAAACAATCTATTTTGAACTCAATTTAACTTTTTGCTAAAAACACAAAAAAGCAAAAAACTAACTTTTAAACCAGTTGACAATCAGGTCCTCAAATCATATTTCATATTTCATATTTAATTCTTCTTTCAATTTTATTGAGAAAAATTTATACTAATAAATTTAGATTCGATAAAAAAATATAGCCATAAAAAAATCCACATGAGTCCCCGACCCACTGGTCCCACCCAAGCGGCAACCACATGCTTAAACTAAAAACTAAAGCATTGAAAGCTTTCAAAATAGACAGAGACTCACTATTACCGAAGAACCAAAAAATTGGAGAACAATTAAACAAAAGAACACAGTGCTCGGTGAGTGTTAATACCTTCGAAGATTCCAGAATTAAAGTTCAATCTCGCCTTTGCCGTCGAAGTTCGATCTTCAGAAATCGCAAGCACTCATGCTGTCAAGTAGTCGCACTGGCGCACTGCGGCACTGAAGAAGATGAAGATCAAGATCAAGATCAAGACGAAGAGAGAGAGAGAGAGAGAGAGAGAGAGAGGAATTGCGAATTTGTGATGCATAGCAGACGCTTGAATGGCCTGAGTGGTCATATAGATGAAGTCGACGAATGCAAAGATGAGTTTCTCTCATGAGTAATGCATTTCCTCTTCGAATATCGACGCCTTTGTTATTCCTTGCTTTCTGTTATTGAAAGAGAAAATAACAGAGAGGGAGAGAACCTTCAATCAAATTCCACAACACTGGTAACCACTGAATCAATATTGAAAACATGGTAACTGCCGAAAATGGAGAGATTAGTGAGGAGTGGGGGGTGGGTGGTGGGGGAGTGGGCAAGTAAGAAACTGAATGGTGTTGTTAAAGACTTTTTTATCATTTATAGTTATTTTGAAGGTTTAATAAATCACAGGAATAAAAAGGGTAAATCTGAGATAGAAAAGTTTGGTCGGCTTCTATAACAATTTTAGTGTTTACTTTATAATAGTATAGATGAAATTGGAAGTTTTTGTTATAAATGGGAGGTTTAGGCACCATGGGTTCGTCACTAGTTGTAATTAGACTTTGGGTTGACACCTAATGAGTATCCTTGTTCTTAAGGTGGGACTAGTAGACTTGGAATAAGGATAGAAATAATTGGATAAAGGTCTGTTCCCACGCCATTGCCATTGAGTAAAACAGCCGTGGCGTAAAGCTCGGCAATGCATTTACTATTTGCAACAAGGCGAGGATAGTTTCGGTGATCAAGAGCCATCAAATCTATTCTGCAATTCCCGGCGTGGAATTCATGATTTTGTCCTAAAAGGACTTGGGTTAGGAAATTGCATTGCATTCATCTGCATCACTCACCCGCACAGCTGTTCTTATATGTGCTTGCCCTGTTAAAAATGATAAATTATCTATCTCTTTGCCCCTTAAATTTGCATTGGGTATTTTACGATATGTATTGCAGAATATCTTGTCGTGGGTTTGTTAGACGGTTTAGGAAATTTGCCTCTGAACTTTGGCTCATGGCATTCGTGCCACAGGTGAAGAAGAAGAACAGTTCGAGGAAGGCACGTTCATTAAGGAAGGAGACTTTGAAGAAGAGGGAGAGTGGTAGGAGCAGGTTAATCCCAACGACGCAGTTTGAAGACTTAGGATATTTACTTTTGATATTTTGTTCAGCTTTCCACGGATATAATGTAACTTTTGTTAAGGTTTTTGGATGACTATACTTATTAAGTATTTTGAACAATCTTTGAACTGTTAATGATGTAGTAGTTATCTTATGTATTTATGAACATTCGGCTAGAATATGTTCCTTATTTATAGTTACATATGTCCCGACATGCCCGGGGAACAGGGTGTTACACTGGTGCATTTGCTTGAACATAAAAATATCGCAGATTATATAGAACCTTCTCAGTACGGCAAATAGAATATGTTTCTAGCTCAATTACCACAATTTAATGAATAACCACTTTCTCAAAACTAGACCTAAATCCCAACAGTATCTAAGTAATCGTCAACCTCACAACCGGGAGTTCCGACGGTACCGTAACCTCAATTCACAACACACGGATAGCAACGTGATAGAATGAGGGCCACTCTTCACCAAGCACGAGTGGTATGTGCTAGAACCTGGGACTCAGCCTAAAAGCCTTTGAGGCAAAAACCCCTGCTTAACGGACAATAACTCCTATAGGAACAAATGAAAAACCTATAGTTGGGTAACCTCCCTCATAACGAGATATGAAGAGCCGAAAACCCTTGTAACTTGGAACTTTGGAACAACCACACAACATTAACCATACTTTTATAATAACATCATGCTATATCAAAATATCATGGATAACATACTTGAATTAAAAACATTATGGCATTTGAAAATAATAGGTTCATGCAATCATCAAAACTAGTCATAGTTCAAAACATGCGTTTCAAAGTATTTTCAAGCATCATTTACATAAACTCATGTTTAAGATAATGGCTAAGCACTCTCACCTTTCAAAACATTCAACGATTCTGACCGTTGAATATTTTCTTTGGTTTTGGGTACCATGGGTACTTTCTTTTTAGGTCTAAGAGACGCTACACACCCACTCAAGCTTTTACTTAAGTAATTACCCTAACCATTTCTTACTCTATTCCAATCATTAATTTTTAAAGTACCGCAGTATTTTGAGGTACTTAGACTTTGAGTTAGATTATTATTTTTGGTGACGATTTAGATTAAAATATTCTCTATAACTTTTATGTTTAACTATAACACCCCACTCCCATAAGATACCAAACCTGTACAAAGGGATGTGATCCCGCCGCAGACCGGCGGCAAATGAGAAAGACAAGGGATAAAGATATTAAGAGACCAAACAAGAACTTCTAAGCAACCACAACACCTTAATGTCAAAAGAGGTATACATGAGTCACTAGGGATTCGCCATCCCAAGGGCATACATTACTTCTAAAACATCAAAAACCTCCAGGGTCTTATACATGAAACTCTACCAAAACTAAAAACTAAACAAAAGAAAACTGAATCAAAACTACTCGATGACGCCTATGGTTGACCAACTCCTAGCTGTTCTTGGTACCTGCAACCACAGAGGTTACAAGAGAGTGCACTTAGCATTATCATGAATAGAAAAAATAGTTACTTAGTAAAGGATAACTAAAAACTCTTTCTAAAAATAGTTCATCACATTTTTCACGAAAATATAGAAACTAATGCATTTGGTTGAACATAAAAATATCACAAATTATACTGAACCTTCTCAGTATTGCAAACAGAAATATGTTCCTAGCTCAACCGTCACAAATTTAAAATGCATAACCACTTTCTCAAAACTAGACTCAAATCTCGATAGTGTCCAAGTAGTCGTCAACCTCACGACCGGGAGTTTCAACGGTACTGTAATCTCAATTCACAATGCACGGATAGCAACGTGATGGAATGAGGGCCACTCTCCACCAAGCACGAGTGGTATGTGCTAAAACCTGTGACTCAACTCAGAAACCTTAAAGGCAAAAACCCCCCGCTTAACGAGACATCTCTCCTATAGGGATAAATGAAAAACTCATAGTTGGGTAACCTCCCTCATAACGGGATATAAAAGTGCCAGAAACCCTTGTAACTTGGCACTATGAAACAACCACACAACATTAACCATACTTTCATAGTAACATGATACTAGCTCAGAATATCATGGTTAACACACTTTAATTAAAAACATCATGGCTTTTTAAAACAACAGGTTCATGCAATCGTTAAACAGGTCATAGTTCAAAATATACGCTTCAAAGCATTTTTAAGCATCATTTATATAAACTCAAGTTCAAGATAATAGCTAATCACTCGCACCTTATCATATATGCATACGAACCGAGCCTTTGTCAATGAGCCAGCTTGCTCCTTGGGTAACAAAACTTCCATGCCTAGCAAGCAAACATGACTTAACCGTCAACACGGAGTTCTACCCCACTTAGAACGTGAAGTACTAAAACGATTCTAACCATTGAATGTTTTCCTGATTTTAGGGACCATGGTTACTTTCTTTTTAGGTTTAAGGGGTACTACGCACTTGCCCAATCCTTCACTTGTTTAAAGATTTAACTTAACCATTTATTACTCTCTTACAATCATTAAATTTTAAAGTACCACAGCATATTTGAGGTACCTAGACTTGGATTTGGATTAAGAGTTTTGGTGACAATTTAGATTAAAATATTATCTACAACTTTTATGTTTTACACCTAGGCCAAAACCTAAGGTAACTAGGTGAAAAATGTGACTGAAACGAAAATGGTTCAGCACTTGCTCAGAGAATTGGTCAGAAAAGTGTCTCTCTATTGTTCTCGATTTTGGGGTATCATATCAAGTCCAAATAAGTCCATTTTTTAGTATGTTATAACACAACATGTCCCCTACAAGGTTCATGTTTAAATCTAAGGGTAGTTGTTTGGAACAAGTTAGACTTTTTGGCCATTGTGGAAAATAGGTTCTGCCAACCGCCAAAACTCAAAAGAGCCGGTTTTGGACAAAGGGTTTGAAATAGTTTTGGGGAATCATCCCAAGGATTTAAGGTCTTATTTTTGGGCAGAAAGTACTTCAATATGTTATCTACAAATTTCTTGTAAACCACTTTTGGAATAGATCACTAAAAATAGGGAATTTAGGCTACACAAAATATGTGACAGAAGTGTCCCTTCAGGGATGAAACACAACAGAGAGTTTCAAAGGGGTTTTGACCTATCAAATCTCATTATTTTGTGCTCATTTTTTGGTGGGTCAATAGATACACATGTTTTCTACACCTTTCATGTTTTGGCTAAAACTCGGCTCTCATTTTAAACTAGAGTTTTTAGGTCTGCATTGTTAACTGGTCTAAAACCGACACACTTTGGTAGAATTGCAATATCTCGAGTTATACTAACTCAAATGAGTTCAAACCAACTTTGAATGAAAGATAACACAAAAACCTAGGTTTGGATATAAAGAACACACTTATATAATTTTTCTACATTGAGTTATTATATTCCAAAGATCAGGACAGAACGCTCAAAACTCCCAAAACTCAGGCCTATTTTGATTCTAGCCTCCTAGTGTCAAGTGTGTAAGTTTTTGACCAATTTTCTTTGTATACATGTATTGTACTTCAAAATATCAATATTCCAGAGCTTATAAAAGTCATGGAACCCATGGAGAAACCCACACCAACTCACAACTTCAACATTCAAACCGAACAGTCCCAAAAAATCCAA
>JAULJZ010019476.1:0-15813 GCA_032270985.1 Heliamphora pulchella
ACATGCTCTGCATGTAAAGTGTTTGGCCACAAATGTAATCCTAAACCTTCTCCCCCCCCCCCCCACCCCCCCCCCCAAGACTACTAAGGGGGAGCAAGTAACTGGAGCTAAGTTGGAAGCTCTGAACAAAGGTGGCAATGGTCCCCCGAAAGTAAGTGCCAAAGTGAATATCCCTACTGCTTCTTGTGATGGTCCTGAACTTTGCAAGGATGCTCCCCTGGAACGCCTAAAGGTACGGATTCAGGTGGGAAAAGGGCAGGAGGATGCTTTGGCATCTTGTGCAGATGGGTTGAGCAAGGAAAGGGAGAATCCTACAATCGTGACTGAGGTGCCTGAGGTTGATGCTACTACTGTGAAGTTATCAACGTCAGCAGATGTGGGAGTTCGAGAGCAAGCGGTTCATGAATTTATTTTCTCAAATTCTTTTCAAGCTCTCTTAGATATCATTGATGAAGGTTTCAGTGAAATACAGGCATCTCACGCAAAGCAAATGTCAGGTATGATAGCAAAAAGAAGAAGAAAAGGTCCTCTGGTGGTCCTTTGAACCGGTATTCCCTTCCTTAATATCTTTGTTTTGGATTGGTTGGGTTTTGTCGTTAGTCGTCCGAATTGTTGCTATGTGGTTTGGTGGTGCCGATTTCTGCTGGTGTTGTTGCTTTCTATCCATGTGGATTGTGCATGGATAGTTTCCCCCGCTGCTATGCGGGGGGTTATGTGGGTCTAGTTGCTTTTGTTGCTTTCATGTTTAGATTGGTTGTTGTAACTACCTGGGATATGTCCCTTGGAATCATGTACATTTTTTTTTTCTTTTTAATGTTACAATTAATTATCCAAAAAAAATTTAACACAAATTACATTTATAGTTTGATTTATTCCCAATGTACGCAAATGTTTGTTAGACAACACAAATGAATACCACGAGAAAGCGAAAGTTTAGAATACGTGTACATATCAAAATAACAATAATAGAAGCATCATATATGATTTGGGGGGTTTGTTGGGAGGTTCAAAAGGTTGGTGGCGGAGGATAATTGTGATATAAATGTCTGAAGCGCCCAATTGAGGAAGAAACATGGCAAGATCCCTAGGTGGAAAACATGAAATACTTATTACAAATAGATCTCTCGACTGACCTTACCCATGGAGTTGTGGGTTTCTTGTTGATTAGGCACTTGAGGGTTTCGGAAGTCCAATTTCTGTTAGATTTTGAAGGGGGATAATGAGCGTGACAATCTTACCATCCAAATTGATAACATCTACATGAATTCAAATCAACTTGGAGAAGAATCGAAGTTATGTAACTATCAATAATTGCCATCATTGTCTTCAATGGTATCTTGGAACCGCTAACATAACATTAGGACATGCTCCAATATGAAGCTATCACCTAGTTTTGGGTGCCGGGACACGGTTTAATTTAGAAGGGCGAATGATTTTTATAAATTCGTAAGAGAGAGTATCTAGTGATTTTTCTATTCGTCTGTGGATCTACTTTTATTTGATTTCATTTAACCAATTTAATAATTAATCTGATTACTCTGAGAGTTGAAGGAAAATCACGGAATTTCAATACATTACAAACAGTCGGGTTGTGCAGTAAGGAGGTAAATTGTAGCAACATACCTTCTCAAAGAGGGTAACAAAAATATTATTGTTTAACTTGGGCCAAACTGATGAATTTTTCTTATTAATAGGGTTAAGATGTTGTGTTTGCACCAAATTTGAGGAACTCTTCATCCATAATAAATGAATAAGGTCAAATGGGTAAGATGACCACATTGTTCTTTGGTGTCTAACGAAAGTGGGTTCTTTTTGTCCTACGTTTATGTTCATAATCATGCTATTTTTTAATTCATGTTGCAGTATCATTTAGCAACAAATTCGCATTAAAAGGGCTCCCACATATAAAGGGTAAATTATGATAATTTTTTTCTTGGTAAATAAATTATGATATTTTAAATATTAGGAATCATGTCAGACTCTTATACTTATTTGTTTGGACATTGACTCGCCCCTTTTAGCCTACGCAGATATCCTACCTTTTAGTAAGAGATCTCAAATTGGAAGGCCCTTGTTAGACTTGTAAGTACAAAGAAGGATGAGATATCTATAGCTAAAATTCTCTACGTACAAAGTAATCGAAATTCGTAACTTATGTAAAATGTAGAGTGGATATTTGTTTGTATTTACATAGTATACAATTGGATCATAATTTTTCACAGCGAAAATAATGAAAAAATTTCCCGGTTCATTACTTGTGATGACATATCGAGTGGGCAAATTGTCGGACACGTCATTGCTTCACAAACACCCATGCTTCATGAAGTTTCTCATTAAGTTGAGTAATTTAATAGGTAACTACAAAATTGGACATATCTTTCGGTGAAGTTTATCTAAATTAATTTTTGATTTATGGAATGCGATCTGAATATTTCATATTCTCTATGGCTACCACACAATATCTTTCTTCCCATGCACGTATACTTTATATTTAACCCTGTCACATCAACTGTTCTACATAAAAGTTGATACAGAAATCAAGGCAGCATGGATTCTAACTCTTTTAGATTGTAAGCTCATTTCTTTATGACATGCATGAATTATATTGTGAAAATGGACCAAATGAATAATTATTGGAATGCATGAGTGATTTAATTAAAATATTCTCTAACTGCCTTTATGCTTGGCGTAGTAATACTGGATCTTAGAGGGACAAAAGTACTTATATCTTGTTTTTTCTTGAAATAACTTACGAATGAATGTTTATTGTTTGTTTAACAGTTCTTATGGAAAAAAGGGAGAACACACGATCCCTAAGAGACCTTGCGGCGCATGGATTTATTTTTAGTAAGATTTGTAAATATATTTTCATGTTAGGTACCATGTTATTTGTTGTCATATTAATGCCTCACTATTTGCAGTTGTAGTCATGACGAATGCACGAAGAGAAAACAACAGTCATCCACCGACGTTCTAGGCCTTGAGGTATTATCTTCGTTGCTTCTATGGTGATGCACAATTTTATTAGTTTCATGCGTTTTGTCACGACCTAAACCCGGGTCCATGAGTTATGCCCCAAACATGCTATTCATAAATTTTATCCACAGATACTACTCCAAGGTATAGGAATAACATTGTATATCACATGTAAACGTTTTTTTTTTCTCAGAACGATTAAGTCTAAGATTACATTCCCAGGTTTATCACAAGAGTTTGAAATTACATACATTTAACATTAATTGTCACTTTCATTACATCATTTCTATTATCTTATATACAACAAAAACAAAGACATAGAGAAATCATGGCTCCCATTCTTTGTTCTGTCCAAAAGCATCCATAGGTTTAGCATCACCCCGCTCTTTGGAACCTGAAATGTGTTTAACATATATACATAAGCCGAAGCTCGTAGGATAAAAATTATCTCATATATAATGCATGACTTGTGAGGTGTGATGGGTGTAACCAAAGGAAAATGCGCATTTTCACCAAGTTTTTCCTTTAACACACACTCACGCAGACCCAGATTTATTTCCATTTATCGGTTTCTTTACCATTCATCAATTCTTCATTTTTATTTTCGGTTTTCACAAAACCGTATCACTTTCAATGAACCGATATCGGGTGTAGCTTATAGAAACCCCTCCCTGTTAATCCCAATAGGCTACGCGAAGCCGTTGGGTACTAGATAGCTCTATAACTCACCACGACACAATACCACATTTCGAGGACTAACTCGTGGGAATGTGGTCCCATCTTGCGCAAGTTTTCAGTCTTTCACCGCAGAGCTGCTAGCCCAACTTATTCCACATCAATCCGTACGGTTTATTTTAGGTTAATTAGATTCATTTTCATAATTCGGGAGTCCAACCCACAAATGATTCCCCTCCCACTCATTACCATACTATATCATTATGATTGTCAATCCAAAGTTACCATCACAACTTTCAATATTCAATTTCTCATTTCTCAACTTTCATTATACAATGTCTTATTTCGCAACTTTCGTTACACAGTTTCTCATAAATCACAGTGTTATCAATTTCTCATAAATCACAATGTTACCACATACCCATAACACAAAGTTGATATTAGAGCATCACATCAATTTTGAAGGAATACACACATCATGTATACATATACATATATTAATTTGAAACTCACGTTTACTGTAAAGAAGACAATCAATAAGTCCAATACCTGCATCCCAACTCAATCTAGATACATCCATAGATGTGCCACAAGCTCAAGAGACTAGGAATTTAGTAAAAAGGGCCAATATTAATGAAAATATGTTTTTCCAAAACATTCGACTAAAAACGGGTGAAAAATGCTTAAAAAATTGACATACCCTCACTATTTTAATAATAACTTTTTCTGCAAAATGAATATTTTTGTGAGAGTAGTCTTGTTGGAAAGAGGACTTCCTATGCTTCGATTTGAGTATAAGAACGACCTAATTTAGAGTCCGGATGAGAGAGATATGATCAAATAAAGTTGGTCATGCGCAGTGAGTCCGCTCGAGCGCCCAACTCTCAGTCACGTGAGCGCTCGAGTGGACAGGGCTCCGCTCAAGCGCCCTGGCACCTGAGAGAAACCCAGATTTGTCCATGTTTTGAGCTTCAAACCTCCAAACACATAACCCTTGATCAAACATGCTTCAAATCTTTATTTCTAAACCAAAAACACTAGATTCAAGCCTCAAGGCACCATTTTGATCCCACAAATTATCAATTTCATGGTAAAATCACCTCCCAAAACCTCCATTTTTATGAAAACTAACTCAACCCATATACAAATCTACCAATACGTAAATTAAGCATGCAATTGGCTCAATTTTTATTCATATAGAAAAATATCAACTGAAAACATGTGAGATAATCTAAATTCTATCTTGGATTTGCTCGAAAGCTTGTGGTTTCTTCAAATCTCCCTCCTAGGGTTTGATTGTTGATAGATCTTGCCTTCTTGATGCTCCATCTCCCATCTCCATGCTCCAAAACTTGTTTCCCTTCCTTTCTTGCTCCCAATCTTGCCTCAATCTTCAATTTGAAGGATGGAGGGTTAGGGTTTTCACATGGGGTTTGAATTTCTCTCACTCTCTTTCTCTTTCTAGAGGGGAAGAGGAAGAGAAGAGGAGAAGAAAAGGAAACTGAATAGGGTTCCTCACATGGGTGAGGTATACATATATATATAAACCCTAAATTTTCTCCAACATTCCAGATAATTCGAAACGTTTCCCAATAGCCCGCTCGAGCGGACCCCCACCGCTCAAGCGGTGATTCCTGAACCAAAATTCTGTGAATTTTCTCAAAATTCAACTCCATCCTCTGACTTTGCTCGCATTTATATATTTTGATTTTTTTTTCATTAATACGGCTATATAAATATCATTCATCACCAAGTATATCAATTTCACCTTCACATATGATTAATTCAACCGTTAACAAGCAAAATTTTATAGCACTCATGCCCAAATTTAATTCGGTCTCCTCTCTTACCGAATATATAAATGAATAGAATAAACAGGTACCGGGTCCTTACAATTTTCTCCCCTTTTGGGAATTTCGTCCCCGAAATTTGTCTTAGATCACACCAACTGTCCTTTAACCTCATTATCAATTCTCACACTTCGCTAGTCGATCCATCTATATAGCGCCTTTCTTAGTCTGCAATCCTGATCACTCTTTTCAAAAGGACATGACTCACGAATGCTAACACGCCTCTGATCCCGAGAGTGCCAGATTACCATTACGCCTAACTTCCGAATACCAATATTTCACAATTATGAGGATTACTCATATTCATCTCGTTATGCTCATATTGGGCTTGACCAATCTAAAATAGCTTATCGTTCAACACAATACCAATTCATACCTGAAACTAACACCAGAGATGGGATCAACCACTCCCTTGTTGGTTACCGACTATCACCATGTCCATCATCCCACGCCACATACACGCTCTCGAAGACTAAACATTCTCAACCATTGCATTATGCGTCATAGGGATTTACCATCACAGCTAAAATTCTCTACGTACAAAGTAATCGAAATTCGTAACTTATGTAAAATGTAGAGTGGATATTTGTTTGTAGATCATAGTATACAATTGAATCATAATTTTTCACAGCGAAAACAATGAAAAAATTTCCCAGTTCATTAGTTGTGATGACATATCAAGTGGACAAATTTTCGGACACATCATTGCTTCACAAACACCCATGCTTCATGATGTTTCTCATTAAGTTGAGTAATTTAATAGGTAACTACGAAATTGAATATATCTTTTGGTGAAGTTTTTGAAACTTAATTTTTGATTTATGGAATGCGATCTGAATATTTCATATTCTTTATGGCTACCACACAATATCTTTCTTTCCATGCACGTATACTTTATATTTAACCCTATCACATCAACTGTTCTACATGAAAGTTGATACGAAAATCAAGGCAGCATGGATTCTAACTCTTTTAGATTGTTAGCTCATTTCTTTATGACATGCATGAATTATATTGTGAAAATGGACCAAATTAATAATTATTGAAATGCATGAGTAATTTAATTAAAATATTCTCTAACTGCCTTTATGCTTGGGGTAGTAATACTGGATCTTAGAGGGACAAAAGAACTTATGTCTTCCTTGTTTTCGCTTGAAATAACTTACCAATAATTGTTTATTTTTTTGGGTAATTAATTGTAACATGAAGAAAAAAAAACATGAATCCAAGGGGCATACCCCAGGTGGTTACATCACTTACCAAACAAAAACAAGAATACTAAACAACATGAACTACATAACCCCCGCTTGGGAGCGGGCTTGATGTTAACTAAGCAAAACTCACATACAACCCTGCTTAACTCTAGACTGCTAACCACTAACCACTAACCTTCTTCACAAGATAGAACTACCAACTTGACTGCCCAAGAGACGATTTTTTCTTTTTCTTATCACTAGACTGCTTAGCCTGCTTACTCTCTGCCTTTTGTCTGGAGGGAAAGGGAGGGACTTCATGCTCCCCGTCATTCGGGGTCCACAAATTCGTAGCCTCACAATTGTCCACATCCAAAAGCAATCGGAAGGAGTTAGAGATAGCCACATGTGCCCCTTGCAACCTTTTACCCACATCGGTTGAAGAAGTAAAATCCATAGTAGGTGCATCATCTCGAAGCCCCTTAGCCACAGCCACACTAGGGGGGTAGATAACCAGCGGGACCGAAACGTGCTCAGTTCTAACTCTCTCCACTGGGACCAGAGGGCTAGAATTACCAATAACAAGATTATCATGGGTGACCATTTTACCATTCCTAACTTGAGTCCACTCACCATGGCCATCGTCCTTTTCTACATCTGCCTTATTAGGCCTACAATTGCACTGACTGATTGCATGACCAAAAGCCTTACAAGACGAACAAATATTTGGAAGCCCTTCGAATTCCACACGAATTTGAATAGATTCACCTTCACACCTTATGGTTATCTCATGTTTCAAGGCTTTAGCTGCATCTATTTCCGCACAAACCCGCGCATAGGAAATATGTTGCTTAGATTTTGTAGCCCGATCTAAGAACAAAGGCACACCTAGCACACTAGCAATTCTACTTAAACACTGCACGTTCCAGAATTCCAAAGGCAGGTCATGAAGCTTGACCCACACTGGAATCTTGTGCAAAGCCTCCTTGGTGAGGCATAAACGTTTCC
Organism: Heliamphora pulchella; assembly: GCA_032270985.1. Lineage (NCBI taxonomy): Eukaryota > Viridiplantae > Streptophyta > Magnoliopsida > Ericales > Sarraceniaceae > Heliamphora > Heliamphora pulchella. The sequence goes on from JAULJZ010019476.1 coordinate 7,703, forward strand.
TCCATCTTTTAAGAATAAGGAGTTTATCGAAAAAAATGCCACGGCCCTCTGTCTAATACACTTTACGTAGCGTCCCTACTCTTGAACTTAAAGAAATAAAATCCTTTTTCATTACCATGTACTTTAGTCAACCCTTCCTGATTCCATAGAGTTCTTGCAGTCGCCCTAACAAAGGGAAAAGGCCAGATTTGCATCGAGGAAGTAACCCACAAGGCATGACTCCCATTCCTTTTCATCAACGAAATCCACCATAATATCAACAAAGTCATCTTGCTCAGATCCACCAACTTCGAAAAACTCCAAGCAAGGGCCTAAAGAGCTTCGACTTGTCAACAGGGATGCCCAGGACCGTGTTCTCGGTTATTGGGGCATTTTATCAAACACAGCAGGTTCACCATAACTCTCAGGTGGCCCGTGCTCAAAATAAGTCGCACAACCCTCCATGGGGGCCAAATGAGCCCTACTACCTATAGGCCCTCGTAGGGGACCTCAACCACGGAAGCTGCCACGGTGTCTTTGGACGGAATGAGCACCAAACACAAGGGACGAAACCCCTTGCTCTAGCCGCTGTCTGGTACCTGGACTAGGTGGAGGAGAAACTTGCACGGTTCATAGCCTCCATCGCAACCTTCTCAAAATGCCCTGGACCGGGGATATCATAACACAGAGCACCATCCCCATCATTCTTCCGCTAATTTCGATTTGTGGAAGCCCTAGAGATTTCTGCCACTGTGGCGGTCTTGGATTGCATTTGCAGGAGATTTATCCTTAGAGCAACTTGATTCGCTCCTAAAGCTTTATGAGTCTCGGTAATCACCGTCGGAACCACCCTGTCGCGACACAGAGCTCGACTACTGGTCGGAGACAAATGACCATCACCAGGGTTTGCCGGCGATCGAGCCACACTCAGCCTTGCCTGGGTACTTGGAGAAAACCTAGTGGGGTGTCTCAACACCTTCAATCTCCCCATTTTTAACTGAAGAAGATGCTTCCGGTTCAGTGCCTCAACAGCAACCTTCGCAAATCTATGTTATCGCTGGTGCAGTAGTTACTCCGGTGCAATGAATGTCTATTGTTTGTTTTACAGTTCATATGGGAAAAAAAGGAGAACACACGATCCCTAAGCGACCTTGCGGTGCATGCATTTACTTTTAGTAAGATTTGTAAATATATTTTCATGTTAGATACCATGTTATTTGTTGTCATATTAATGCCTCACTATTTGCTGATGTAGTCAAGACAAATGCACGAAGAGAAAACAACTGTCATTCACCAACGTTTTAGGCCTTGAGGTATTGTCTTCGTTGCTTCTATGGTGATGCTCAATTTTATTAGTTTCACGCATTTTTTCACGACCCAAACCCCAGTCTCTGAGCTAAACCCCAAGCATGCTATACATAAATCTTATCCGTAGATACTACTCCAAGGTGTAGGAAAAACATTACATATCACATGTAAACATTTTTTTTCCAAAACGATTAAGTTCAAAATTACATTCCCAAGTTTATCACAAGAATTTGAAATTACATACATTCACCATTAATTGTCACTTTCATTACATCATTTCCATTATCATACAACAAAAACAAAGACATAGAGAAATCATGGCTCCCATTCTTTGTTCTTTCCAAAAGCATCCATAGCTTTAGCATCACCCCGCTCTTTGGAATCTGAAATGTGTTTAACATATATACACGAGCCGAAACTCGTAGGCTAAAAATTAACTCATATATAATGCATGAATTGTGAGGTGTGATGGGTATAACCAAAGGAAAATGCATATTTTCACCAAGTTTTTCCTTTAACACACACACTCACACACACCCTGATTATCACCATTTATCCGTTTCTTTACCATTCATCAATTTTTCATTTTTATTTCTGATTTTCACAAAATCGTATCACTTTTAATGAACCGATGTCGGGTGCAATTTATAAAAACCCCTCCGTATTAATCCAAACAGGCTACGCGAAACCATTGGGTAATAGATAGCTCTATAACTCACCACGACACAATACCACATTTCGGGGACTAACCCGTGGGCATGTGGTCCCTATCTTGCGTAAGTTTCTGGTCTTTTTCACCGCGGAGCAGCTAGCCCAACTTATTCCACATCAATCCGTACGGTTTATTTTAGGTTAATTAGATTCATTTTCATAACTCAGGAGTCCAACCCACAAATAGTTCCTCTCCCACTCATTACCATACTATATCATTATGATTCTCATCCCAAAGTTACCATCACAACTTTCGGTATTCAATTTCTCATTTCCCGACTTTCAATATACAATGTCTCATTTCGCAACTTTCGTTACACAGTTTCTCATAAATCACAGTGTTACTAATTTTTCATATATCACAATGTTACCACATACACAACACAAGGTTGATATCAGATCATCACATCAATTTTAATGGAATACACCCATCTTGTATACATATACATATATCAATTTGAAACTCACGTTTAGTGTAAAGAAAACTCAATCAATAAGTCCAATACTTGCATCCCAACTCAATCTAGATACATCCATAGATGTGCCACAAGCTCAAGGGACTAGGAATTTAGTAAAAATGGCCAATATTAACGAAAATATGTTTTTCCAAAATATTGGGCTAAAAACGGATGAAAAATGGTTAATAAATTTTGACATACCGTCACTATTTTAATCACAATTTTTTTCTGAAAAATGAATATTTTTGTGAGAGTACTCTTGTTGGAAAGAAGACTTCCAGGGCTTTGATTTGAGTACAAGAACGACCCAATTCGGAGTCCGAATGATGGAGATATGATCGAACAAAGTTGGCCCTGCGTAGTTAGTCCGCTCGAGCGGATGTCAGGCGTTCGAGCGCCCAACTCTCTGCCACGTGAGCGCTCGAGTGGACAGGGCTCCACTCGAGCGCGCTGGCACCCGGGAGAAATCCAGATTTGTCCCTGTTTTGAGCTTCAAACCTCCAAACACATAACACTTGAACAAACATGCTTCAAATCATTATTTCTAAACCAAAAACACTAGATTCAAGTCTGAAGGCACCATTTTGATTCCACAAATCATCAATTTAATGGGGAAAATCACCTCCCAAAACCTCCATTTTTATGAAAACTAACTCAACCCATACACAAATCTACCAATACGTAAATTAAGCATGCAATTGGCGCAAAATATCAACCCAAATCTACGCAAGACGCGTGAGATAATCTAAATCCTACCTTGGATTAGCTCGAAAGCTTGTGATTTCTTCAAATCTCCCTCCTAGGGTTTGAATGCTGATAAATCTTGCCTTCTTGATGCTCCATCTCTCATCTCCATGCTCCAAAGTTTGATTCCCATCCTTGCTTGCTCCCAATCTTACCTCAATCTTCAATTTGAAAGATGGAGGGTTAGGGTTTTCACATGGGGTTTGAATTTCTCCCATTCTCTTTCTCTCTCTAGAGGGGAAGAGGAAGAGAAGAGGAGAAGAAAAGGAAATTGAATTGGCTTCCTCACATGGATGATGTGTATATATATATATATATATATATATAACTCCAAATTTTTTCCAACAATCCAGATAATTCTAAACATTTCCCGATAGCCCGCTCAAGCGGACCCCCACCGCTCGAGCGGTGATCCCTAAACCAAAATTCTACGATTTTTTTTTAAAATTCAACTCAATTCTCTGACTTTGCTCTCATTTAAATATTTAGAAATTTTTTTTCATTAATACGGCTATAACAATATCATTCATCACCAAGTATCTCAATTTCAGCTTCACATATGATTAATTAAACCGTTAACAAGCAAAATTTTATAGCACCCATGCCCAAATTTAATTCGGTCTATTCCTTTACCGAAGATATAAATGAATAGAATAAACAGGTACTGAGTCCTTACAACTTTCTCCCATTTTGAGAATTTCGTCCTCGAAATTCGTCTCAGATCACACCAACTGTCCTTTAACCTTAATATTAATTCTCACACTTCGCTAGTCGATCCATCTATATAGCGCCTTTCTTAGTCCGCAATCTTGATCACTCTTTCAAAAGGACATGACTCACGGATGCTAACACGCCTCTGATCCCGAAAGTGCCAGATTACCATTAGGCCTAACTTCCGAATACCAATACTTCACAATTATGAGGATTACTCATATTCATCTCATTATACTCATATTGGGCTTGACCAATATAAAATAGCTTATCGTTCAACACAATACCAATTCATACCCGAAACTAACCCCAGAGCTGGGATCAACCAGTCCCTTGTTGATTACCGACTATACCTCCATGCCCATCATCCCATGCCACATACACGCTCTCGAAGACTAAACATTCTCAACCATAGCATTATGCGTCATAGGGATTTACCATCACAAGGTTTCTCCCAACTTCGTCGTATTATGGTCGAACTCACTACTATACTCCAATGTATACCGACGGCTACTCCTCCAACCCAACACATGTTCCCCAAAATCGAACATTATTCACATGGGTTACACACATTACCCCAAAATTACAAATGTCCTTACGGCCAATTAACGATCACAAACCACATTAATACTTGCACTACTTCACTCTTACCCTTCAATCATCGAAATGAAACCAACACCACCACCTGAACTTCATAAGCCACTAGGATTGAGCACTCCACATGAGTCAAAAAGTCCCATATAAATTGAATCACATCCATATACATATCTATCGGTCTTTCAAGTCTACCATGCCTCAGATTAAACAATTCGTAATCTTCTGCACTCGCATTACCCCCAATCATCGTTACTACCGTATGCATTCGTATCTTCCCTTCGAATGGTCGAACCACTTTTCATGCCTTAAGAATTCTGAAAAGTTTAAAGCTCCAAACATAACATAATTCCAGACTCACCAGAGTCCATCACTACCCAACATGTGAATATCTTTTTTTTGGGTAATTAATTTTAACATAAAAAAAGAAGAAAACATTTACATGTTTACAAGGGATATACCCCAGGTAAATACATCAAATACCATTTAGGAGGGGTCCTCCTAACAACAAAACAACCTAAGATAAATGAAAAAAACCTAATAACACAATAATAAAACATACCCAACCCCCGCTTGACAGCGGGGGAACTCCTAGTAAAACAAATTCTTTGCACGACCCGCATGGATAGGACAGGAACACCAAATTACAAACAAAGGACTAAATCTCATCAAGAAACCAAACTATTGAAACTCTTAATCCCTGCTGAAGATTGGCTCCTCGAAGGGTAATAGGCTCTGAAATTCAGACAAGAACAAGAGAATAAGACATTCGGCAAGAGACAAAGTTTGTGGTCCAACCAAAAAGTAGGCATCGTTATCCACAGCCAGATAAAAGACCGGCACCCAAAACTCCTCAGAAGCTGAAACCAAACTTCAGCATCGCCAAGAAAAAAACCCAAACCCCACAAGCTAAGAAAGTTAAAGAAGCAAGTTCTCTATGCAGGAGAACCATTGCTCGGAAAGCCATCGAGCCTATCTTCGCATCCTAACGAGTAAGAAATTGAATGCCCCCCAAACAATGTAGAGATTTGATAAAAACCACTGAGAATCAAAACACAGGCTAGTGACTCAAGAAGCCACCGAGCCATGACACCATTGAGCCAGAAGCTATTTACCTATAAATTTCATGGCGGCCACGCAAAAATCTAGGCTGGTTAAAACCAGATACCCGCAACCACCAACCCTCAAAAGGTTATCATCTACTGCAAATAAAATAAATAATCTGCCAACAACCCGTAATAAAAATTCTCGAGTGGGTCCCACCACTTAGGTTCACCGTGTTCAAGTCTACTATCATAAACCAGCTAAATGGGTTCTGACCAATTCTGTCCCCACGGGCCCGCAAGGTAGAGAGCCCCACGCCAAACAAAACCTGTCCACAGCTGGTTTGCCAAGCACGGCTTAAAAGCAGTTAGAACACTGCCGAAGCAGCAAAAGATGATTACACTAGCCAGCATTTTTATAGCAAGACCAGCTGGTTTGCAACTAGCCCATAGAAGTGTAAAAGCACCTCTGGAAGTAGCCTACCCACGCCACCGTGGCACGTCTACCCACACCATCGTTTACGCATGAGTCTCACAAACCAACAAGGAAACCACCACCAAGTCACCACAAAAGCAGCCCACGATTTTAACAAACCAGACTTGATTCAGGAGATAATCACTCAGATTTTGAAAACGACTTACCAGTCCTTCACTCTCCTTTAGCAATGCGTGTAATACACTCTCCATCTTCACCTCTGAAAATGCGTGTAAAACACTCTCCATCTCGATCTTCACCATTAACGTAACTTCAATTTTACATCTTCAAGCCAAAACCACTAGATCCAAGACAGAGATCAGCTGAACAAAATCCCAGTCTCAACAATACGTACGAGTTACCCAACACTCGGCCACCGGAATACGTGGTACAAACTGGTCGAGATAACCCAACTCGATAGTGTTAGTAGTGAAAAGCCTGATATCCATATTCAAATCATAAACAAAACTCTTGACTCACCAAGGAGAAACAACACCAGAACGTGAACTCCATGGGACCAGTTAAAGCTAAATGCATAAGACTCCCGTCGCAACGGAGATGGAAATGGAATATTCATGAGAATACAGAAAATCGGCAATCCCATATTCATTCACCATATAACACTAACAATTAATCATAGATAGCAAAAATAGACACGAAACTGATGTACTTCAAAACTGGTCTAAGATGCTATACCAAAACTCCATAGAGCCCCTTTTTTTAAATGTCTATTACATCTTGGAATATTCGGGGTCTAAACAGTTCTTTCAAACAAAATGAGCTGAAGTTTTTTTTAAATATCCTGTTTCTGTTAATTTTCATGCTATTGATTTTGGTGACCAGTGGATCCATGGGAAGGCTACTTTTCTGGAAAATAAACTTTCTTTTTGGGTTACCTTTGTGTATGGTATTAATACTTTTGGGGAGAGGGTTAGTCTCTGGCATAAGATTGCTTCTCTTGCTCCTGACCTCACTAGTTCCCCCTGGTTAGTGTTGGGTGATTTTAATGCCATTCATCATCCTCATGAGCGTATTGGGGGGTGTGGTAAATGGCCTACACATATTGACGACTTCAATAAGTGTCTGTATGAGGCCGAGTTAGACGACCTTAGGTATAGTGGGATCCAGTTTACTTGGTCTAATAATCAGCAGGGTGATAGTTTTATTAAATCCAAGATTGACCGTGCCCTTGTTAATGAGGCCTGGATTATGTCTATGAGTCAATCTAGTGCCTTCTTTGGGCCTCCAGGTATCTCGGACCATGCTCGTATTGATATTATGCTTGATCTTAACAAAGCCAAATCTAGGAAGCTGTTTAAGTACTTTGATTTTTGGGCTAAGAGCCCCAAGTTCATTCCTTTCGTTAAGGCGGTTTGGTGCACTTTTGTTGATGGGTCGGATATGTATAGGGTTTGCCAGAAATTGAAATTACTGAAATTTCAGCTTAAAAAGCTTAATAAGGATTCGTATAGTGATATCTCCAATCGTGTGGCCAATCAGTGGACTATTCTTGAGAACCACCAGCTTCGGCTTGATGTGACTCCTAGTGATTCAGATTTGTATGATATGGAGATGGCGGCCTTTAAATCCTTTGTTGAGCTTGTCCTAGCTGAAGAAAGTTTTTTCAAACAAAAATCTAGGATTCAATGGCTTAACCTTGGGGATCAAAATTCCAAATTTTTCTTCGAATCTATTAATTTTCAACGTAATAGATCCCGCATTACTTTTGTTACGGGTGAGGATGGGATGGTTTACTCTGAAAAACACCAGATCTCTGAGCATATTGTTGATTACTACCAGAACCTTCTTGGTACTGACTTTAGTGTTGATATGTTTGAGATAAGGGATTTAGAGGGTCTTATCACCAAGCGGCTTTCTCTCCAAAGTGTTATTAGTATGATGAGAGATGTCTCTAAGGAAGAGATCCGTGCTACCATGTGGTCCTTTAAAGCTAATAAAGCCCTTGGCCCGAATGGCTATTTCGCCTATTTCTTCAAAGATGCTTGGGACGTTGTGGGCCAGGATGTCACTAGGGCGATTAAAAGTTTCTTTGAGTCTGGGCATATCCTTCGCGAGATCAATACTACC
>JAULJZ010019487.1:0-15813 GCA_032270985.1 Heliamphora pulchella
GGGGGGCGGGGAAGTGTTGAGCTAATGCAACTTGACTTAACAATCCCTTAGCTCTAACCTTCAAGCCACAATTGACAATCCCTCAGCTCTAAACTTCAAGCCACGTATTCTCTGGCAATGCTACATGATCCACTTTGCTTATTTGCCAATGAGGATCAAATTCAATCCAATTGGGAAGTCCTGGACCTAGTCCACAAAAAAATTATTGTTAATTATCCAAAGTGGGTCGTTTACCAATGTCATTAATTAAAGACACACAATTCAAACAATTTTGTATTCACCTCAAACAAAAATGAATAAATTCCTTTATGGAATCTGGTTCTTTTGGGTTTATAGTTAATAAGAGGTACAAATTCGTTGGTACCATACTTGACCGCATGCCTGCTGAAGAATGCGTTGGCAACTCATAGGCAACAGCTTGTATCATAAGTGTTTCTTCATAAGAACGTTCGTGACGGAAAAAACCATTGGTTTATTTAATTATTTATTGAGCCTCATTAGCAGTCAAGCCTTATTACGAGAAACGGTCATAATGTTTTGCGACTATTAAGTCTTAATTTTATACTTTTTTGAAAGGAGAAAGTTATTTACAAATTATGAGACAAATGTGTTAAGATGAATGCAGTGTTTTCACATTTTTTTATTAAAGCATGATGAACTATCTTTCAAAGATGTTGGATTACTCTTAAAACTAAGTATTTGATTTTATCTTATTCGTTATAATACTAAGTGCACTCTCCTGTAATCCTTGTGACTGCAGATAGCAAGTTCCGCTAGATAGTTGGTCCACCACTGTCAACGTCTTAGGCTTGGGCTCGAAGCTTAGATGTTGTTTTTGTCGGATTTAGTTTTATGGTTTCTAATTGTAAGATATATTATGTTGAAGACTAAGAAATTTGTGTTTTGTGTTGTGTTGTATTTTATGGGATGGATTATCCCTTAAACGCTTTGTTTATCCAGTATCAATGGAAGAATGTTTTTGGATCAAACTTGTATAGATGTTTTTGTTCTTGGTTATTCTAAGCCTTTTTTTTTTTAAGCCACTAAGATGTGGCGAGATCATGCCCCCACTACATACGTTGAGTACCTTGCGGGAGCAGGGTGACACTAACTGGAATGTGAGTGGTGCTTTTTGTTAACAACAGGAACAATAGGGACAACTGGGGCTATAGTGGTGATGTGGGATAATAGGGTGATGATTAAGGAGGAGCAAAAGGAGGGACACTTTTCTCTATCATGTCTTTTCCATTGAGTTAAGATCGTATTCATATTACTGTTTTCTCGTGTATGGTCTGCGGGATGTCTGAGTGAGTGAGCAACTGTTCAGGGATGCTCTCTGGTGTGTGAATAGGGGCTTCAATGTGGTTAGATCTCCACATGAGAGATTGGTCTATAAAGCTTTGTTAAGAGCAATGAGATCGTTCTCTTATTTTATTGACGAGACGGAGTGTGTGTATCTTTCTCTTTCCAGTGATAGTTTTACCTTGCGTAACAGCCAGAATCCTCCCTCGAATCTACACGTTGGAAGAAGCATTTCTCGTCAGTGGCACAATCTTCCTTGTATAGGTCAATGTCTAACCGCGTACCTATCATGCTTGAAAGTGGCAAGGTTCGTCATGGCAAAACCCCCTCCAGGTTTGCGAATATGCGGTTCCGGGTGGATGCATTTCGAGATAGTTGCCTAGCTGATGGAATGAGAATCAGCCTTGTGGCCCTTGTCCTAGCCACGAAACATAAGATGCTTAAAGCTAGAAGCTTTTAAGGATAAGGCGCTTGCAGATATTGATGGCTGGATGCAAAGCAAGAAAGGGATCCTTCTTGATGAGGAGAGGAGTCAAAAGAAAGATTTGAGAGTAGATTTTGGCAGGTTCGCAAAACTAGAAGAAATCAATTAGAGGCAAATCTCTTGAACACTTTGGCTGAATGGTGAAAAGAAAAACAAGTGCTTTTTCTATAGGGTGGACAATGCTCATACAGGCAAACTTGATTGGGAAGGTGCTTGTTGATAGAGCTCTTTTGTCTGCCAAGGATGAAAACAAGGTAGGGATTGCTGATTTTTGTTGTCACTTATTCTAGGAGGGTGAGTGGAGGCCACGTCTGGATGGGATTTAGTTTGATTCTAATGCCCATGATGAAACAAGGTGACTGAAGCAACCTTTCACTGAAGGGTGAAAAAAAAAACATGTGCTTTTTTTTATAGGGTGGACAATGCTCATAGACGGACAAACTTGATTGGGAATTATCTGTCGAGGGTGAAAAACAGGGTAGGTATTGCTTGTTTTGATTGTCATTTATTCTAGGATGGTGAGTGGAGGTGGTGTCTAGATGGGATTTAGTTTGATTCTATTGCCTGTGATGAAATAGGATGGCTGGAACACTCTTTTACTGAGGAGGTAGTTAGAGCCTTGGATGAGCTAAAGGGAGAAAGTCCCGCTGGGTTCACAGTGGCTTTTTTCCTGCAATGTTGGAGTGTCTTTTTTCCAGCAATGTTAGCGTGTGATCAGAGAGAACGTTATGGAATTGTTCCACTTTTTCTTTATTCATGGGACCTTTAAGAGGAGCATAATTCCTCTTTGTTGCTCTTATTTCGAAGAAGGGTGGGGCAGAGGACATTACAGTTTTGTTACTAATGTGAGTTGAAAATAGATATTATATAATTTTGGTTTGTTTAATATAATAAATGAATTATTATATTCCTAATATTTATGGTCCTCATATATTTACATATCTTGGTTATTTATTAGATGTAACGCGGAAGTATGAAACAGAGCACTACACTGTAAGTGACGTTTAAAAAGAAAAAAATAACACTATATTGTAAGTCTATAACTATTACATACATAAATTATGAAAATAGATTACTGTTGCGTAAATTTATGACAAATGAAATAATTGAAGAAAAATTGTTTTAAATCCCAAGAAATATGATTCTAAAAGAAAAACATGTGAATCAACAAGTTTTCATGAAGTTGTGCAGAAAAAGGAAAAAACACAGCTGTAGTTGCCGCCGCTGTTACGCTGTGACCGTTTCGCTCTGAAATTGCGTAACCATCACCATTACCCTTTTGACAACCGCAACCACTTTTAAAAAACATGTTATAAACTTTAAGCTCAGCTGCTAAGGTTCTAGTGTCCATGCTCAAAAAAGTGTTGCATCTGGTAATTTTATATTTGCAAAATTCTTTTGTAAGAGGCAGGAAGATTTTTGATGTGGTGTTGGTAGCCAACGAGTGGGTTAACTCCAGGCTAAGAAGTAGACACTTGTGGTTATATGCAAAGTAGATATTGAGAAGGCGTATGATTATGTCAACTGAAAGTTTCTTCTATACCTTCTATAGAGGATGGATTTTGGAAAGAGGTGGATATCGTGGATTGGATTCCACATTTTGTCAGTGTCCCCCCTTTTGAGTGTTTAGTGATCGAGACTCTGACCGGTTTATTCCAGACTTCCAAGGGGGTTGAGGCAGGGGACCCTTTTTTTTCTCCCTTGCTTTTCATTGTGGTAATAGATAAGGCATTTGATCGGTTAATACACAGAGTTGTTCAAAGAGGATTATTGCAAGATTTTGAGAATGGCACGCTTTGTGGCTGCTCAATGTCCATCACCCATCTTCTCACATCTTCTCTATGTTAACGTCTCTAATTTTTGCCGATGCAGTGCTGTGTCACTTGGGGTATCTCCGGTGCATCCTTCTCAACTTTGAGGTTATGTTAGGGCTACGTTTGAATCTGACTAAGTCAGGGATTATTCTGATTAGCAACATTTCGAACGTGAAAAGCGTGGCTGCTATTTTGGGGCGCAAGGTTGGTGTTATATGGGCATTCTATTAAAGGTACCTTTTAATGCAAGAACTATTTAGGATGGGGTGGTAAAAGGATTTTAGTAGAGGTTGACCAATTGAAAACGTCAATCTCTCTTCGAAGGGGATAGACTTACTCTCTTTAAAAGTACTTTGTTTAGCCTCCCGACCTATTTTTTGTTAGTCCACACTCTCGGATTTGGTGGCTAGAAAGCTAGAAAAGTTATAGAGGGATTTCTTATGGAGAAGGTTTAAAGATGACCTCAAATACCGTCTAGTGGAGTGGACTACGTTTTACTCTCCTATGAAGAAAAGAAGTCTTAGCATTAGAAGGTCAACTATTTTTAACAAGTCACTATTGAGTTGGTGGTTGTAACCATATATGCTTCAGAAACAGTAGTTGAGATATGCATCAGAAAGATATCAGCAGGGTTATAAATTGTAGAATCGAAATATGCATTGATATCAATAATACATTCATAAACCGGTAACGGTATTGAACCTATGTTCACATAATATGTTTAAGGTAAAGGTATTAAATAATTGTTCAACCCCCATACCCAGATTAGAGACTTGAATGCTATAAATTTTAAAAATAAAAAAAAAATAAATAAATAAATAAACATAGGATAGTAAACAAAAGATTTGGGCTCTCACGTGGATAGGAGATAGAAATCCAATTAAAGTCCAAGTACATACCTAAACACTATGATCTTATGCCTGAATATTATACAATATTCAATGTATTCAAATGCTCATGACATGCCCACATATTCATACCTAACTTTAGAACGTCTATCTATGTGTCCTACTGAAGGGTTAGGGAGATTCCATGCCTAGACATAAACCCACACACTAACTGCATACCGAAAGCCATCTAGATAATCCTCCAATGATCTAGAAAAAGGTTCATAGGCGTTGCTTCCAGCTTAGGTTGCCATGGCAATATCAGAAAGCCCTTTTGGGTACTACATGAATAAATTGAGGAAATTGCTCAAAGGAAGTTGCCCAGAAAAGCCAAAGCAAACTGAGCACATTCCACACAAAGGGTTCGCTCTGCTAGAGAGAGAGCACACCTTAGTCCCTAGATGAGACAAGTGTAGGGAAAGGACACGCCGGCTCCAGGAGGACCGAGGGGCCTGACCACAATTAGGGGAAAAGGTCTATGGCAGAGCCAAAGAGGTGCCAAGAACGGCCCAAGGAGTGACTTGTCCTTCAAGCCCAAACTCAAGGCTAGGGCAACATGTGTGCTATCCTTGGCTAGCATGCCTTGACCTCCTGTTGCAGCACGTGAAGAGAGTAGTAGGTCGAAACCCTAACACAATGCCATAGTCTTAAGACTCAACTCTTCATTAATCAACTCTGAATAATACGTCAAGTGAGCACCAGGCGTTAAGAAGAGATAAATGAGTTGGCCTCGATGAGAGCCCTTTTATTTAAAGGCTTAAAATTCTAATCAGAAGGAAATAAAAATAGAATCTTAAGATAAGCTAAAATCCTAAACGAAAAGGAAATAAAAATAAAATCTTAATTAAAAGACAAACTAGAATCCTAAACTTAAAAGAAAATAAAATCCTAATTAAAAGATAACTAAAATAATTTTAAATATTAAATAATCAAAATAAAATTGTATGATCCTTTGTGTTTTGCTTCCGCATCATTCTCCTCCACTAAGAAAAAGAACTCGACCTCAAGTTTGTCTGGAAATACTATACTCTGCCATGCCAAAGAATCAAATACTTCGAATATGCAAGCTGCTTCAATTTATTTGCGTACTAACTAGTCTTGATCTTAAGGCAATTGACAAGCATGAATTGAACACCCAAGCACGAATTGAACACCAACCACGAATTGAACATCCAATCAAATTCTTCAATATCAATGAAATCAATCCTTTCTAACCTATTGAAATCTTTTATTGGTAGATCATCAATAGGAAGTACCAAATTGAGTGCATCCTTATGCTCAAGAGGTCTGGTGTTCTACATGAAAATGTCGTGTCCTTCAAGGGATGGAGGAGGAACATAATTATCAATCCTATCTAACCCTATATCTTAGTCCTCGTTAAAATCTAAATCGTCTAATTTAGAATCATCGTCTACCTCAGTCAATTGTGAATCCTCTACCATGCATTGGTACACGAAAATTTGTGGTGGATAAGCACCTAAAATTTCAAAATCAAAAAACCTCTGTATCTTCCCTATCTTGCAAAAAGATAGCGTTCAATTTCTCCAACGTAGCTCGCATGTGTGCTAAATCGTCAATAATCTTCCGTTGGCCTTTATGGATCACTTGCTAAGTATAATGCATAGCATCAAATTTGAAGGACAACTCAATATTAGTAACCATGGTTGGGGCCAGAGAATTAAGTTTTTTTTTTTTTGGATTGGGCTAGGTTTTGGTTGGGCTAGGCTTATGGGCTAGGAAGAATTAAAAAAAAAAGGATGGAATGAGGTTGGGTGAGTTGAGCTCGGGATATGGGCTCCTTTTTTTTGTCGTGAAACTAGGTGATCTGAGCAAAGAATTAACCTGAAATTAGGTAGGAAAAAAAAGAAACTGGGTCGGCTTATGTATTAAGGCCAAACAGTATGGGTGCAAATCAATAATAGCAAGCGGACTAAGCCAGGTTGGGTTTGGGGTCCACAATACCAGGTTTCTTTGTGGGTCGTTCTTCTCCCACTTCCCCTCGCAATGCGCGAAAGAGTAGGAGTCGGCTATGGTGTTGGTTTTGGTGAAGAGGGAAGAAGCGAGGATCGATGAAATCAGATGAGGAGGAAGGGATGAGGATCGACGACGGCGAAGGCGAAGATAAGGGTCGACGAAGGCCTAGGGTGTCTACAAGGGAGGTGCTAGGGTTTCAGCGGCTAGGATTTGGTGATGAGGGAGAGGTTTTCTAGGGTTTTAACATAGGATGGAGGAGAGGGCGGTGGCTAGGGTTTTGACAAGAGAGGTTGTGATTGGGTTTCGAAGAAAGGGGCACAATAGCTAGAGTTTCGGGGGGCACAGAGAATGAAAAGGGAGAGAGGGCGGCCGCTAGGGTTTTGTACAGAGGCGAGGTACGAGGCGTCAACAGCTGTGTTAACGACGATTGGTAGTGGCAATGGCGACTGTGAAGGTCGACAGAGCAAGTGGTGGCGACAACGACGGCTAGAAGCTGTGATGTTAGTCGCAACATGGTGGTATGAGCTTCTTTGGTTGCGGGTTTAGTCAAAGAAGAAGAAGGAGATGTGGAATCCCGAGTATAAATTCTAATACCAATTGATGCAGCACGTGGAGAGGGTGGAAAGAGTGAAAAGGTAGCGCAAAAGGGTCGAAACCCTAACACAAAGTCACAGCCTTAAAACTCAACTTTTCATTAATCAACTCTAAATAAATATCAAGTGAGCCTCTTATTCATAAGCTTAATACCCTAATTTAAAAGGAAATTAAAATTCTAATCAAAAGGAAACAAAAATAGAATCTTAAGATAAATTAGAATCCGAAACGAAAAGGAAATAAAAATAAACTCTTAATTAAAAGATAAACTATAATCCTAAACCAAAGGAAATAAAATCCTAAATTAAAAGATAACTAAAAATAAAATTAAATATTAAATAATTAAAATAAAATTGTAAACGATCCTTGTGTTCCGCATCACCTACTAGGGAGGGAGCCACCATGCATGGCTCACATGTCACCTCACGAAGCCGACAAGAGGCGCCATTGACCATGCTCATAGAGATGCTGATATGGAGATGACATGGCGACGCAATGTAGCAAAGATGGGCAACTGTATCTCGAACCACCATGTGTGGTTAAGTGAAAAAGAAATCAGGAATGAATGTATTGCTTCTAGAAAGCTTAAATGCAGCATGCAACACTGTTTTAAATTTCCGGAAGGAAAAGAGTTCCCATAAAACCAAGTTTTAACTAGGATATGCCCATGCTGGATTCCTTCTATTATCCTCAATAAAAATGTGGATACCAATAGCATCTCTCAAATCCAAAAGAAGTAAACCTACTGAAACCAACTTTCCAATCATACATGTGACTAAAAAAAATGTTGGAGTAAATGGTGACTACTCAAAAGCCATACAGTAATTAAGTACATACAAAGTTCCTCGCAAGGTAGCCCGTACAGAGTTCTGGAATAAAATCATTTACTGCAACATATTCCAGTTACATCAATCAGATAGATCATAGATGCTATAATGTTATCATCAACCAAGATATCAAAACAGATATGAGTTCTAATTCAATTGTTTCTACCTAAAAATTATAAAGAACCTCACCATGCTGTGTACCAAACCTCCAAATATGGATTAAATCATCCAGTTCTATCTGCAATGAGCATTGGCCTTTTGATGAAGTGACATCAATTAACCAAGCCTTACATTTTAGAAGAAGCATCTCCACTCCAAAAAATAATGCACCCTAAAAATATAAACAAACATTTTTAAAAAGAAAAAAATAATCATTCAAGTTGATTGAAAACATAAAATTAAAAATTAAAAAAAAATAAAAACACTACCCATTGTGCTGAATCTGCTAATAGTTAAGAGTGATAATAATGTCAAAACAAGAGGGACATGTAGCCAAAACCATAGGAAATGTAGAACAAGAGATGTTGCGATAGAAATTAGTCAAAGCCATGGAACTCGGTGCCATCTTCATTTAGCCTAGTTAATAACCATTAATGTAGGCATGCTTTCCTAATCCACAAAAAAACCATCCATTATTGCAAACGTGAGATATCAGTGTATCATACTGACTCGAGACAAATTTTCAGCCCAGAATTTCCTAGGCAACTCATTTGCCCGCCGAAAGTCAGATCCAGCGGTCCTCCTCCATATAATTGTTTGAAAAACCAAAGTGCAACACTATCCTATTAAACCATGCAAGGATCACTTCAGATTTTCTTCATGTACCTTCCATTCCAATTTTGTTTTCCATCTTTGTTCACTCATGATGACTCATCTATCTCATAATCTTGATTCCATGTCATGCAGTTATCAACAAAAGTTACAAGTTTTCTATATGCCATGACAAAGTAGTGGTGCTACAGTTAGGTTGTTATGCTTGAGGATCTGAAATGTTGTGTGATTTTTATGTCTTTATGATATTTCTTGATTAACAATGAATAGACTTGTTTGGTAATCTTTGTAATTCTACTTTCTATACAAATACATGTTAAGGTGTTGAGTTTGATTATGTAACCCTAAACATATTCTATCAAACTTATTTTTCTCCCTTCTTTTCTTCTTCGCTTTGAGAATCATCGAAAGTTGATTATGATATGGTGACGACAGTATCCGTACAATGACATCAACATGATGTCAACATTTGTACAAACATCGAAGTAGGTCAAACACATCATTTAACTCATCTCCTCCTCCAAATGATTATGGTGATTTTTTTGCAATTATTTAAGCCAACTTACGGAAGTTCTCTATTTTTGAATTATTTCTTGGATTTTTGGAATTGACTCTTCGACAAAACTTTTTTTTTTGTTTTTCATAGTTTCATAGTTGAAATGAGATCAATGGGAGATGAAATAGTGTTTGGAATCAAATGTTGAAATTGGTTGTCCAAGTATTGAATTACGCAACCGCTTTTTGCAATTTCAACTTGTCAGCACTTTTGTCGGTAGTCCTTTTTTTTCCTCTTCCATTGAACATTAATTCAATTACCCACTTTGGTTGGCTCAGATTTGGTATTTTCTACTACCTTTTCATCCAATTCAATCTGTTATCGACTATTTTTGTGTTGCTCGTGAAATTACTCATTAAACCAATTGTGCTTATACTTCTCAACCATAGTTGTCAAATCGTGAACCAATTCGGAAATTGTAAGATTCAGGCATGAACTCCAAAGAGAATTTTTAAACATTTTATACGTATAAAATAAAATTACTAAATTGATATTAACACAATTATGTAATAATAATATTATTATGTAATCTAATTGGAAAGACCTTTACCTTCGTCACAAGAGATTTTGGTTCAAACCTAACCAACCATAATATTACTTCAAAATTATCATATGTTCTCTTTGGACTTCAAAAAAATGGGCCAAAAAATCTAAAATAGAGTAGAATAAAAGAAGAAAGATTAAATATAAAACACGTTAACACATTTTCTCTACGCTTATTGCCAATAAAGAAAAGTTTAGAAAAAATATTGTGAAACCGTTGAATCCATTTATCTAACTCATATCTTATTAAACTATATTTGTTTCACTAAAATAACAGCAAAAAATATATAAGGAGTGATATTTTTATCTTAAACATCCTAAAAAGATGTATTTTCATATTTTTCACAAATAAGACAAATAAGAAAAAGAGTTTAGAATTTATTGGATCTTGTTTCTTATTGAATTCTCTAATCACCAAATGAACAACAAATTATGCATGTTTGTTTCTAATTTTCACAATAAAAACAATAAATTGTATTAACGCATTTTCGAAAAGAAAACAAATGGTAAATAAGGGGTTCAAAATTTATTGAACCTAATAGTTATAAGAATTATATGAATTGAAAATAGTGAGGCGACTCGTGAATTAAATTGTGAACCGTAAGATTCATCACGATTCTACCACAACATAGATTCACTCATAGATTCGAATCAATTTATGTATGAATCGTGAACTGAATCGTGAATCATAAGATTCTAATAATTATGCTCTCAGCAGAGGTATAGTTAAACAAAAACATTGTCACTTGTTAAATGTTGATTGTACTCTTTTATTCAATACGTAGGCTCTCGAACACTTTGGGAGTGATGTGATTCTTACTGCATGTCATCTCATTAACCGTATGCCCTTGTTAGTTCTGAATCAAAGTCTTTGTTCTTTCTTTTATACCTTATTAAGTCACTCATCCCTTGTACTTGTCATGCGCTTGGTTGTGTAGACATTGCTTCTTGTGCAAAGTTGTTTCCATGGGCTCACAAATGTGATTTTCTCAAGTACTCCCATTCCACGAAGAGCTATCATTGTTATCACCTAAGTCTAGGCGATTTTTTTGTGATTGCCAATCTTACACATTGAGTTTACTTTCTTCTTTTCCTCATATGTTTAGCATTTTTCTAGCGATCTTATTTATTGTTGTGACGAGGAACTTACTATAACTACCATGTCGATACCATTAGATTCTTCACTTGTTCCTCCCTTACAGGTTTATCAACGATGTAAAACACATGTTTTTTACAGCCTAAAAGATCCTTCTTACTAGTCGAAAATTCCCACTCCTCTTCCTCTACTCCAAATGTTGATGATTTGTCCATCGCATTGTAGCAAGGTAAATATACTTGTACTCAACATCATATTGCAATGAATTATTCTGGATAATACTTGCATCCCTTCTCCTACCTGTATCGAATAGAACATGTTAACCCAGTGGTGGAGTTTTTTACCTTGACTACCCAAACATGTTGATAGAGCCGGCTTTAGCCCTAAAGTCTTGTGACATATTTTGCTGCCCAATTTTATGACTTAAAATCTCGAGTTAGGGGCATCCGTTCAGTGTCTTTATTTATGAATACTACCTGGGTACTACTGGTAGGGCATGCGAGATGACATTGTCAATCCAGCATTGCTTGGATTTTGCACATTTTATGTCTTATCTTCATCTTTCACCTAGCTGCATTCTTTTGTTTAGACAATGTCCTCCATCTCTATTACATCCTCTTATGAGCATGCATTATTTTGTCAAATTATTTACAGACTTACTCTCCAATGTTTCGTTTGAATTCTATCTGAATATGACTTTCTAAGCGGTTAGTCAGTCATAGTCATTATATCAACTTGATATTAAGCATGTATTTCTTCATGGAGAACTTTAAGAGAAAGTGTGCATAGATCAACCGCCCAATTACACTACACGCGGTAGTGAACATCTTATTTGTCGGTTGTGCAAGGTTATGCAAGGGCTGAAGCGATCATCTCATTCTTGGTTTGAAAGATTCAATATTGTTGTCCTTCGAATATAAGTTTTCATTCCTCTAATTTCGATCACTCTGTTTTTGTTTGTTATTCTTCAGCCGAGACAATTGAGCTGATTATCCATGTAGATAATATCATCTGTCATTATCTCTGGTGTACAGGATCGTCCCATATATTATATTAGTTTGATGGGTTGGACCCAACTCGACCGCACCTGTCCGTTGGCTGACCTACAATATGAGCACACACGTGAGCTACCTGGTGGCGTCTCGCCGGATGCCACTCCGACGGTCAAGTTAGAGAGGATCTAAGAAGAATGTTCCAGGGGACAATACTGTAAGTAAAAGTTGTTATATATCACCTGGCAAGGGACTCCTCTCCTTTTTATAGTGCGTGAGAGTTTAGTCTATGCACCTATTTCATGATTACTTCTCCTGCCACACATCCCCTCGAAGCTGCCCTGCCACCTGACAAGGATGTCCCCAGCGGTCACATCGCCGTAAAAGATCTTAGCTCGGCCGTACCTCGGGCCGAGCTGCCCTCGCTAGACGCTTGCCCCAAGGTCACAAGATACTCGATAACCAAGGGCGCCCGGTCGAGTCACATTTAATGCTACTGTGGCCACGATCAAATCACATTTAATGCATCGTCAGAGCATTAATGTGGCTCAAGGCCGAACCTTGGTGATCCTTTACCTCTTTCGCTAGATCGGCCCACTGCAGTTCCCATGCTGGGCCGAAGTCATCTTGACCCTTTCTGGACCTCCTCTATATTCGTGCTTGGGCTTTGGCCCATCCCCCTTCATTTGCCCCTTAGCTCTTCTCTTGCTTCGCATGAGGGGAGCTGATCAACTTCCTCCTCTTTACTGCCACCGCCATCGCCGCCATCTCTATTAAATGTTGAGCCCTCAATGCGCCGTAAATCATATTTAATCCTGCCACGCGTCAGAATGACATTGGTTTCACATTGAAACGTTTCTCCTCTTTCCCCGAGAGCATGATGATGGCGCTTTACTTCCCAAGGTGACTGTTGACACTTCGGGCTTCTCGAGGCAAGGCAGTGCCTATAAAGGGGGCCTTTAGCCTCCAATTCTTCTTTCTGCAACTCTTATCTCCTTCAGTTTCCTCCTCTTCTTGTCAAGTTCAACCCGTTCCCCGCCGGTTGTTTTACGTCACCAAGATACTCCGTGCATTCCGTCGTTGCTCCGCATCATATTTTCGGAGGTTCCTTCAACCTGTAAGTTTGTTTTTGTATTCTGTTTTCAGTACTCTCTGGGTTTTCTTTTTCTTGTATCTTATGGGTTTTCTTTTCATTCATGGGTTCTTTTCTTGTATCTTCTTGGTTTTCTTTTTCTGCACCTTTCTCTCGCTCTCCTTTCTTCCTAGTTGCGTAATGGTGAGAAAGAAGGGAAAATTCGTAAAGGAGGTGAACACCCCCTCCGCCTTGGCCGCTTTTCGAGCAAAGTATCGAATCCCTCCTTCGGTGACCCTTCGCTATTGTGGCCCGAATGTCTCCGGATCTCCGTTTTGCCCAAGGGGAAACGAGGTGGAATTCCCTATTGCCGCCATTGTAGAGGCTGGAGTTCGGTTTCCCGTCGACCCCTTGCTCAGGGAGATGTTGGCCACCTGTCGTCTCACTCCCCAGCATGTGTCCAAATTTTTTAGGGCAGTCATGGGGGTGGCCGAAATCAACCGTCGGTATGGGTTGCATCTCGGCATCCCTGAGATTTTTCACAGCTACACCCTAGCCCACTACAACCGTACCTATTATCTCCGTTAGAGGAGTGTTGCCCAGCAAATGGTGCATGACCTCCCGGAGTCAGACAAGCACGGGGATGATCTGATCTTGGTTGGGGGAGACTTCGAGTTTCAAGCCAACCACGCTAGACTTGTTGGTCGCTCCATTCCAAGGGTTCCAAGGAGTCCAGGTCGGTTCAGCCCCTAGTCTCTTTTCGTTTGTTTCGTATTCTCATCATTTCTGTTTCTTACGACTTTGCTTTTTTCTTGCAGCGGCCTCCCTTGCCAAACAGAAAAAGAGGCAAGCCGTCTTTGGGGAAGTACAGCGCTGCCATAATATCAGGGAACCCGCTCGGCTCCAGATCTATTAGGCTACACGCCGAGCTACCGTCGTGTGATTCAGCACAGAGGAGCTCGTCGCCAGACTCCTCCCCCAGCAAGCTCTCCTCCTTCCCGTTCCCAACCGGAAGAAGAAGAATAAGAAGAAGAAGAAGAAAAAGCAATGCCGAGACAGAGGACGTTTGACCTGCGCTCAGCGGTCCTAGGTAGAGGGGCTACAAGCACCTCTGCCAGGCCCGCAATCCGTCTTACGGCCCCATCTCCGCCCCTCCCATCCACACCAGTTCCGCCGATCCCACCAGCTCCTATCCAAGCCACCGCAACAGCTGCAACGGAAGTGCCCCGATCGGTAACGAGGCTGAGTTCTTCTCCTCCACCGAAGGCACGCCCTGCCCAACGTCGCCGTCTGATAAGAGGAGATGGCCTCCCAGTTGCTGAGGGAGCCAGCGATCCAAGGGGGCATGCCGAGACTGAGGCCCCAAGCCCATGGCTCCCTGAATTCAATGTTCAAGGCCGACCTGTAAACGTGTCTAATAGCTCCAAGTTGGGCACAGTAGCTCAGGGTCTGGCTAGTGGCCTGGCTCTTCCGGTTGACATTGCCGACCATTCCGCCCTGTCTTTACCCGCTCTTTTTGACCAAGTTTATCAGCTCAGCATAGGAGTAAGTAATATTCTGCAAGTTGTATTTCGCACTTTTTGCTATTTAAGCGCTTAGTCGTCACTTAACTCCTTTTCTCTTCTTTTGTTTTGTTCTTGCAGCAACTTCAGGTTGTCACGGTGCTTCATGACCGTTATGCCGAGCTCTCTAGGGAGACGAAGAAGCTTGCCAAGGCGCTCACCTTATCGTCTCAGCAGGTGAAGGACTTGGAGACTGAGCAAGCTCGCAGCGCCTCGGCTTTACAGGGCGTGGAGGCCAAACTAAGGGCTTCACAAGAAGAAGAGAAGAAAGCCAAGGAGGCTGCCTCCACCCTCGTGTCTGCGAACGCCGAGCTACGTGAGCTGTTGGCGGCCGCTCAGGCTGAAACGGAAGCGCAAAAGAAGATAGCTGCCGATCTCGAGGCGTCTAGGATAGAACGAGACGACCAGCTCTGGCAACAAGGCTGGGACGAATGCGGGGCTCACCTCTCCAAAGAGGTCCTTAGTTTGAAGGCTGACCTTTTAGCCATTGGCTATAAGCAGGCCTTGGAAAGGGCTGGAGTACCTCTGGACTCCCCTCTTTGGAGAGAGCCCCCAACTGACGCGGATGCCGCAGCAGCAGCCGAGGAACAGATGGCCGAGACGCAAGCAGCCGAGCATGATGCTCCGCCAGAACTCCCCCTACCCCGAATTGGGGATCTTCAAGACACCACCGCCAGCCGCCATGCCTTCGCTGGGGCGGAAGTCGTCGAGATCCCGGACGACGGTCGGGAGGAACACGGAGGAGCTGAACCAGAAGTGGTGGACGACGGCCACTGAGCTGAACCGACATCCCTTTTTTTTTTGCCAAGTTCGAAGCTTCGGCCATTTTGACACTTGTACAGCCATGCTTCCCCCCATGTATGACTTTAATGCTTGAATGAAAGCCTTCCATTAGTTTGAATGAATTAGTTGAATGAATGTATTCCTTGTCGTTTGAATTCCTTATTTAAAACTCTTGAGAGGATGTTCTCAAGCTTGGCCGAGATGGCCTTCTCCACCTTGGGGTTGTTAGAAACCCTCCCCAACTCTTGAGAGGATGTTCTATCCTCAGGCCGAGATGGCCTTCTTCAACTTGGGGTTGTTAGGAACCCTGAGAGTTATTCCAATCCTTGAGAGGATGTTCTATCCTCAGGCCGAGATGGCCTTCTTCAGCTTGGGGCAAGGTTTTAAATCGTGGTATCGGCCGGCGTAACGATTGCGGTCGTGTGTAACGGATATCGGGCGTATCGGTCAACCCGTAACGGGAATCGGGCGTCGCGGATGTGAATTTTTTTCAAGCGCTAGCAAATGGCACAAAACTCATTGATACACATATTCTAACTTTATTTACTACAAATTG
>JAULJZ010019507.1:0-15812 GCA_032270985.1 Heliamphora pulchella
TTATATATTCGGCGATCATGGCCGTGGACTGACATCTATGCCTTGTATTTTGAATGACATTATTGAGAAAAATAACTTGGCTATGTGTTCATTACCTTATAGTGAGGGTTTTACGATGGGTCGAGTGTTCATGTTTGGCAGTCAGGGTTAGGATGGTCCTTTCGGCAAAGGATCCTAGACTCACCTAATTAATTGAACCTTAGGGTTTGAAATGAGCCGTTAGTAGATGCTATTTCTATATTTTTGTTGTTACACTCTTTGGTATCCCATTCATGCTTATCTATTTGTACTATGACTTAAATTTTTGTTTTAGATATTATATTTCTTGGATTTCGTAGCTCATGGCATTTTGTGCTAGATTATGGAGACGTCGAAGATGTAGTTTGAGTACTTTGAAGCAGATAAAGTATATTCATGGCTCACTTAGTCCTTTGCAGACTTCTGTTATTTTTTATTTATTTTTATCTAGAATGTGTCATCTTGTAGTAATTGTTTTTAGTTTTAAGGTGATGTGATCTTGAATTATGTGTTTACTTTCGTACTTATTGCTATTGATAGGTAGTTTTAATTAAGTCTTCCACAAATATAGTTAGTTATCGCTCTAGATGTTTCTAAAAATTTAGGGCGTCACAATGACTCTAGCTTTGACGATGCCACCAACTCTTGTGATCTCTCTAGCTCTACTGAGAGGATTGCTCTTGTTCCATTTTCTTCTTCTTTCTAGGGCCTGCGCGCAAAACGACTCCACGATTATTAAGATTCTTATTTTTTGCTTCTTCATGCTTATTCTTGTGTAAACATTTTTGAGATATTTGTGATTTTATTGAGCCTACACACCCCTAGCATACATTGGGATTTTGTACTTTACTAGTACTCATCGTGGATGCAAGTTTTACATAGAAATTCATTTGCTCTCTTTTCCTTTATTTAAATATGTTTGGATCTTGAATGCTTAGTGTCATAACATGATGTATGCCATGGATCTTGTATATCATTTGAGTTATTTTTTGAGTGTGAATTGTTATCGTGAAGCATGACAGTAAAGGATTGGACACAAAACAAGGTGGGATTTTTCCAAAATTTATGGGAATCGAATGAAGACTCTAAATCTCTCTCGATTTAGTCGAGGATACGGGAACACCTTCTAACTTAAGACTAGAACTTGAAACTCAAAAGTTTTTGGATTGATCTTGGAATGAACTGAAAGGCTTACGAAGGGGCTTATTTATAGGTTGAGAAGGACTACGTTGTCGAATCAAAATTTGATGTGGGACAAGCCAAAAGTGCACCCAAAGTTTGAGAAAACGGTGAAAGCATCACGATAGGGCTCGTAGCCCTTAAATGGCCGCTTTGGGGTTATTTTTTGTTAGGATTAATGCAGAGAGAAGTAGAGGAAGGGGGGAAGAGAGAAAATGTGAGTAACTGTGAATGAGAGCACCCCACATTAGGGTTTACTCCCTATCACTGTTATTTATATAATAAGATTAAAAATACCAAAAATATAATAATACTTCTATCTTAACACTTCTCCTCAAGTTGATGCATATATATTTTTCATGTCTAATTTGTATATAATGGGTTAAAACATTTTACTGCTAAGCCCTTTAGTAAAAATATCTGCTAATTGATCTGC
The DNA here is from genome assembly GCA_032270985.1 of Heliamphora pulchella. Lineage (NCBI taxonomy): Eukaryota > Viridiplantae > Streptophyta > Magnoliopsida > Ericales > Sarraceniaceae > Heliamphora > Heliamphora pulchella. Next base: position 1,634 of record JAULJZ010019507.1, read on the forward strand.
ATACTTCACAAAGGGCATACAAATTGAGCCATGACACAGTTTCTCCCTGATGAAGTGTCAGTCAATCTCTATATGTTTCATTTTATCACACTGTACAGGGTTATAAGCAATGATAATGGCAACCTTATTGTCACAATACAATTTCATAAGTTTGTCGCACTAAATCCTAAAATCCTTTGATAGTACTTGGAGCCATATGAGTTTGCAAATATTATGTTCCATAGTCTTAATGTGCAATACACCGATGTAGATCGTCTGTCATTAACTGAACCAACTCAACTTTCATCTGTAAAAGCTTCTAATGTCATGTGGTCGTGACGAGATAACATGAGCATTTTTTCAGGAGCAGACTTAAGATATCGCAAAATACGATAAGCAGCGTCAAGATGTACACTACGTGGATCATGCATGAATTGACTAACAACTCCCACATCATATGTAATATTAGGTCTGATGTGAGATGGGTATATTAATTTTTTTACAAGCCTATTAAATTGACCATTGTCGACAGATTCTTCACCACCATTACTGAGATGATAATTAGCCTCAATAGGTAAATCTACAAGTCGACAACCTATCATACCAGCTTCCTCTAGAAGGTCAAGAATATACTTTTTTTGAAAAATAAAGATCCCATTATCTGATCTAACCACCTTAATTTCAAGAAAATATCGTAGCGCTCCCATATCCTTCATTTCAAATTCTTTTGTTAGGTTTGCCTTAAGATGGGATGCCTCAGTTTCATTATCTGTCACCACTATGTCATCAACATATACAATAAAAATTGTGATCTTATTATTGCCTTACTTGATAAATATAGTATGGTCTACATGACTCTGTCGGTACCCAAATCTTAGTATGGCATGAAGAATTTATCAAACCATGCTCGAGGGGACTGTTTTAGCCCATATAAGGTATTTTTCAATTTGTACACTTTCCCTTCACTTTCACGAGATGAGAAATCTGGTGATACATTCATATATACCTCTTTTTCTATATCTCCACGGAGAAATGTATTTTTCACATCGAATTGCTGGAGAAGCCAACCCATATTAGCAGCACAGAATAAGAGTACCCGAACTGAGTTCATTTTAGCTATTTGAGCAAAAGTCTCCTGATAGTTAACACCGTAAGTTTAGGTAAAGCTCTTAGCAACTAGCCTTGTCTTAAATCTCTCAACTAATCCATGTGCCTTATGCTTTACTGTAAATATCCATTTGCACTCAACTGCCTTCTTCTTTTTTGGAAGAGAGATCAACTACCAAGTACCATTCTTTTTCGGGCTGTCATTTCCTCAATCATAGTTTTTTTTTTTCACTTAAGGTCTGCAATGGCTTCATTCCAACCCTGCATAATCGATATGGAGGACAAAGACAAGACAAAAGCATGATATGAGACTAATAAAGAGTTATATGAGACAAAACAAGAAATTGGGTGTTGAGTACATGTCTTAATGCCTTTTCGAAGGGCGATAGGTAAGTTATAAGTATTAAGATCAACAACATATGACTCATTGCCAAGTGGATCGGTGAAAGAGTGTGAACTGGAGGACGGAGGTAGCAACTGGCAAGATGGTAGTGGCACATGAGCCGTCTGATCTTTCGAACATCGAGTATAAGTATGCATATTCGTTCTATCTAACTATCAACCAACATCCTACTCTGTTCCATCATAACTGGACTCTTCCACCTCCCCTTCACTAGGAATAAGGGCTTGCGAGGTAAGATTCGAAAGAACTAAACCTCGAGACTCCTGAATTTGTGTATTTGACGGTAACATCTCTTATAGTTTAGATGTCTCCCCCTGAAGAGATGTCTTAGGAGAGCAAAAAAAAAACTCGGACTCCCAAAAAGTAACATTCAATTGACAAATATTTTGCGAGTGGTCGGATCATAGCATTTATAACTTTTTTGGATAGCAGAGTAGCCAATGAAGACACATTTGATAGCCTTAGAATCCAATTTTTCACCCAAGTGTTTAGGTGCATGAACAAAGAAGGTGCAACTAAAAATTCGGGATAGAAGAGAGGAGACAAGTGGAGATCTGAGAAGAACCTCAAAAGGGGTTTTAAACTGAAGAACACTAGATGACAAACAATTATAAGATGAGCAGCGGTAAGTATTGCCTCACTCTAGAATGCCGTGGGAACATGCATAGTGATAAGAAGGGAACGAGCAACCTTAAGAAGATGACGATTTTTGCGTTTAGCAACTCTATTTTGTTTAGGAGTGCGTACTTGTCTAGAAAAGAATATCATGAGCCTCTTGATAGACACGAAAACCACTATCAAGATACTTTGTCCCATTATCAGTTCAGAGAATCTTGATGTTAGCATCAAAGTGGGTGTGTACCATGTGAAAATATTGACAACAGAAAAAGAATTCACTTTTAGTGCGAAGCAAATAGACCCAAGTAACATGGGAATGACAGTCAATAAATATCACAAATTATTGATAACCAGAAATAGAAATAATAGGTGAGGGGCCCTATACATCATAATGAATAATCGTGAAGAGAGAATCACTACGTTTATTAACTGAAAGGTAAACGGATTGTTTATGTTTTGCAAGTTCACATGTCTTATACAAAAAAATATTTCTAGAACAATGTTTAACTAAAGAATGAAAAAGTCTATCAAAAAATCCTAAAGAAGGGTTTCCCAAACAGCAATGCCACTGAAGTAATTGTAGAAAGATGATTTTGATATAGCATGGAGAGCCTTATCAGACTGTGAAGGTGAAAGGAAAGCGGAAGATGGAACATCTAGTGAGAAAATTAATATTTTCCAAATTCATGCACTTTTCTATCACAGTTTTTTTCAAGAGGTTAAAATCCTATTTTTTTAGATTTCTTTGGAAAGTAGTTTCTTCATGAAAAATATTTCCAACATATTATTTTAGTTATCTGAAAAGTTTCATAAAGTTTGAATACCGTTTGATAGGTCAAAGTTATTTTCAAACAAAGTGGACCGAATTTGTCTTTGTGGATATATTCGACAGCTTTTCTTACAGAGGTCAAACCACAATTTTATGGTTGAATTTTGGAAAAGTATTCTTCATGAAAAAGTTATAGGACATCTCAAACTAGCTACTATTCAAAAATCAAAGCATTCTAAGTTGTTTTACCATTTTATTCGTATATTCTTTTGACCGTCACAAAACCTGGAACAATATGTTAATGGGTGAAAATGGTGAGTTTTAACTTTAGTTTTGGTTACCTAGGTTCTATGAGTAATCTTTTGTCCTCAAGGATTGGTAATATTATATAAGGGATAGATCCCTCTAGTTTTAAGAGAAGAAGACTTATAATCCTCAACTGTAGAAATCGTTCAAAAACTCGATTCTTTTCTTGTAATAAGACTTAAAATACGTTGATGACGTATTTTGGTTGATTACTAGGCGCTGGAGTTTTGGCGTCAAAGGTTAGAGTTTTGACTCACTTATGAGGAAGTGAATTTTGTTTCACCCAAACCAAGTGATAGTGCTTAAATATTATTATGAAATTGAATGCATGAGACGTCTTTTTAAAAATGTTTCTTCATCTATGTCTTGAAGCATAAAATTGTGGTGAATTATAGCATACGAGTCTTTTACTTTCAAATATGTTGTTAGTCCATGTGCTATCTATTTTCGAAAGAAACATATGTTTGAAGAATGAATGATGCTAATGAGATACTTTTATATGAAATGAAAAGTATATTTTTATTTCAAATGGACAAGATTTTGCGAGTATCCGGCCTGTGTATGGTGGCCCCATAGGGTCGTGTATTTTCCCTTAATGGGTGGGGCCCCTATATAGGTTTGTTATTGCTTACAAGGCATATTTTGCGAGCTATGCTCGTGTGGGATGTACATACAACTTGTGTTTGAAGAGTGGCTCTCATTATATCACGTGAATAACTGTACATTAAGAATTGAGATTGCAGTACCGGCAAAACTTTCGATCGTGAGATAAACAACTAATTGGTTACTGTTGAATAGGATTGTGTCAGAAAAATTGATATAATGTGTTGTGGCTATTAAGCCTTAATTATACTATTTTGTAGTGTATGAGTTGTGGTTGTTAAGCCTTACTTATACCTTTTTTAAATGAGAAAATTATAACTTATGAGACAAATGTGTTAAGATGAATGCAGTGTTTTATCATATTTTGTTAAAACTTGATGAACTTTCTTTCAAAGATGTTTTAGTACTTTTAAACTCAGTGCCTGATTTTTTCTTGTTAATTTAATGCTAAGTGCACTCTCTTATACCTTTTGTAGTTGTAGATAATAGGATACACTAGAAGGTTGGTCCACCATGTTCATCGATTGAGGCTTGTGCTTGGAGATTAGTTTTGGATTTTGATGTTTTCTTTTCATAATTAAGGATGGCAATTTTTCTCGCCTGCCCCGCCCCTGCATGTCCCATCCTCTATTTTTACGGGTTTTCTCTGTCCCCGATAACATGTGGAGCGAGAATAGTTTTTGCTTCTCCTGCCCTAATTTTTTTCACCCAGCGTTCAATTACATAAAATAAATATATTTATATGTATAAATACATACATAAATTTATTTTTAAAGATATAAGAGTAAACCATAAGAATATTATATTTATTTTTCTTATGTCATCTTTATTTCTTTCTTTTTTTGTATTTTAAATTTCAAATCATTCATCAATTATTATTTTTTTGTACTATATTATTGTTAAATCTCATTAATATCATCTTTTTAATATTGATAAATTATTCTCGATATATTCCTGTCTTTGCATATTTTTGGATTCTCTTCCCGTTCTCGCCTCGATAAAAGCGGGGAAGGGGATGAGACACTACATCCATGCCCTGTCATCACCAGGCCCCGCCCCGCCACGCCACATTCCTATTCATAATCTGTAATTATAAGACTTTTCGTATTTGAGACTAAGTTAGTTTGGTTTTGAGTTGTGTTGTAATGTACGTGATGAAGTATCCCTGTTTTGATATATGGGATGAATATTTTTTGAAAACTTATGTTTCTCCAATGGCCATAAAAAGAGGTTTTTGAATCAGATTTGTATGTTTGTTATTATTGATGGCTGTTCTAAGCCTTATTGGGTTTTTGAGGCTACTGAAATGTGGTGAGATCCTGTCCACATTGTACAGGTAGAGTACCTTATGAGGGCGGGGTGTGACAGTGAATTCCATGAGAAAGCTTTGTTTCTAATTAGGCTAAATTTCCAACAATGGCTAGTTATTCTCGAGGCCGAATGGCAGGGTCACCGTAAATGACTAGCACTACTCCTTCCTTGATCATTTTGACTTTCTAGTGTAGAGTGAATGGCACTACCTTCAAATTGTGAATCCATGGCCTTCTCAATGATAGATTGAAGGAGGATGGGGCATCCAAAACCTGAAATTCCACATCCACAGTCAAAGGTCCGATAACAAGCTTTAGTTCCATGAGTCCCATGACGTTTCTTCTAGTGTTGTCATAGGCTCGAACTCCTTCAGTATATGGTGTAAACTCTTCTTGCTTCAACCCCAGATACTGTGTAGTTCTTAATAGACAAACATTCGATGTCGAACCATTATCAACCAGTACTACAGGCACCTATTTTTTTTAACATTCAACAGTGATATGGAGCAGTTTATTATGATTAAATCCTTTGGAGCTATTATTCCTAGTAATTGTTCCGGTATAGTATCAATGATATGTGCGCTTTGTTGAGAGCACTGAGTACTGCTTGACGATACTTGCGTGAAGCTATCAACAATCCCTAGATGGATATGTTGGTGTGCATCTTTAATTATTTTCATACAGTATCCTCCTCCTTTTCCCGTTTCTCGAGCCCATTTAGTATTTCCTCTACCCTTATGGGTTTATCCTTTTTTGAATATGGTAGCTTGATGTGTCTCTCTCCCCGGGTCAAATGATCAATCTTATCTATGATTGAATCATTCTTTAAGTACCATGCGTTATCCGTGTATACTTCTCTTACTTGCAAGCAATCAAATGGACTAAACGGATCTCCTTGTTCATGTAATGATAGCAACTGAATTGATTCCTCCAACACGTTCACTTCCTTTTCCTCTGAAATGAATACTATTGCCTAAGGTTGGTGAGATGGGATGATATAGGTGGTTGAGTCGAAAGTCTGATTTTGGATATGAGACAGGTCAAGGTTTGAAGGTGGGTCTTTTTGGATGTTTGGGTTGAATGGGATACGATGATTTTTAGATGTTGGGTTGGTGGCTGAATTAGATGGGTTTACTTGTTTGAATGCTTCTTTCAATGCAAAATCATTAGTCGGTTTATTTAGGTCATACCACTCAATTTCAACAACGTTCAAGTCTATTTCTTCAAATACCACAAGGCTTCTAGATACTCTTGTTCTTTTTGCCGAATACAGGCTTCTTTATCATTATCGTCACTGTCAACCTAGTGACTATCTTCTTCTATCTCTTCCCTAGATTTTTATTCGATGTACCATGTAAGAAACATATGTCTGGTACACTATGTTTTTCTACTATTGCTTTCAAGTAGTTGATAGGCATGATCCAATGGCTTGGGGCAAAGGGGCATTTATGTTTGGATAAGGTTGATATTTGGAGGAGGTGGAACAGCATAGTTAGGTAGTGGGTTGATATGGATATTGGGTTTCAGAAGGGCTAGGGGTGCAATCTTCTTTGCGTCGATGGGGTCTTGAATATGATAGATAACGAAGTTGAATGCATTTATTGATAAGCTAGTCATGGGGTTGATGGTAAGCACAGTAATTTACTGGGTTATAGGTGGCTGGTAATAGGTTTGGTGGAGGTAAAGGGTATAGAGGTTTTACGTGTCTTACTTTCACGAGTAGGTTCAAGGATTTGTCTGATGTAGGGCTCCAAAGGTTAGTGAACTCTCTTTGGGGTCTAGGATTTTGCTTGCAAGATTTGGGTGTCCCATACTTGCAAGACTTCAACACATTAATTGTGGCTAAAGGTTCTTCAACACCATTCGAACGTGGTCTTTCTTGGAAGGTTGATTGGTCATCTTGACTGCCTTGCCCGCTTTCCTTACCATTTTGCTGAGTAGCTTCCAACTTTCAGGTTGCTACGCCAAGTTGCATGTTGTGAGCGTACTAGGCCACAAATACATTCGCAATATCCTCCCAAGTAAGAGTCTTGAAAGATTTTAATGTTACAAACCAATGAAGAGTTGCCGTAATTAATGCCCTTTGGAATAATTGTTGTAATAACTCATACTTAAGATACGAATAGAAAAGAATGAACATTTCAAAAGATACGAATAAAAAAAAAAGAACGTTTCAAGACAAACAAAATCTTGAACCTAATTTTGACAAGAAGAGTCAATCCGATCGTTTAACTTTCTCGAGCTCGATACCCGGAATATAGTGACACACACACACACACACACACACACGCACACACACATATATATATATATATATATATTATAACCTTAATGTTGAGGTTAAAAATTCAAATTTATAAGTCCAAGTAAATTTAAATCAAGGGTTAGTCTTGAAAAATTAAGAAACGAACTTATGAGAATATTCTCGAAATTCTCTTACACTAAAATAAAAGAAAATTATAAGTCAACAAAAAGAGAGAGAGCCAAGTGGCCAACCACCTAGAGAGTAGTGTCCAAATTTGGTGGCTAAGTTTTGCCAACTGAAGTTAAGTTAAGTGAACCAAGATTGGGTTCTTAAATCTATGGTTAACCAAGCTTTCCAAGGAAGCTTCCTCCACTATCTCTATCTATAAAAAGGAACCAAGACCACCCATTTATCCTCTTCAAAATTTCAGCCATAATAGAGAAGAGAGCGAGAGAGAAAAAAAAGAAAAGAAGAAGAAAGAAAGGAAGAAGAAAGAAAGAAAGAAAAAAGAAGAAGCAAGAGCTAGTAAGATCCAAGAAGCTTCAAAGCCAAGTCCTTGATCCTAACTACCAAGGAGTAATCTATAACAAGGTAAGAGAGACTTTAATCCCTCCGTTCTTACACACCTCCAACACCTCTCTCACCATTCTCAAGTTCAAATCTAAGATGAGCATGAATTATTATTTTCAAACGCCATGATATTTTAATTCAAATGTGCTATCTATGATGTTTTGAAGAAACATGTATGTGAAAGATGTTTTATAAAAGTATTTGTCAATGTTGTGTTATTGTTCCAAAATGCCAAGTTACAAATATTTTCGACCTTTTATATCTCGTTAGGGGAGGTTACCCAACTATAGGTTTTAATTTGTCTTTATAGGGAAGGTTTCCCGTTGAGCAAGAGTTTTTGCCTAAAAGACTTTTGGGCTGCTTCCCAGATTATAGCGCATACTATTCGTGTTTGGTGGAGAGTGGCTCTCATTCCATCACGTTGCTATCTGTGCATTGAGAATTAAGGTCACGGTACTGTCGGAACTCCTGGTCGTGAGGTTGACTATTGGAGTTTCGATTTTGATAATGAGAGGTTGGCTTTTTATTTAATTGTGGCGGTTGAGTCAAGATACATTCTGTTATATTGAGAAGATTTTATATAACTTGTGATAATTTTTATGATGAAGCAAATGCATTGGTTTTTACACTTTTCGTGGAAAGTATGATGAACTGTTTTCAGAAAGTATTTTCTTTTATCTTTAACTATGTAATTGTCTTTATTCTGTTCATGATAATGCTAAGTGCAATCTTATGTAACCTCTGTGGTTGCAGATGACATGAATGGCTAGGAGTTGATCCATCACAGGCATCGTTAAGTGGTTTTGAAGCTGATGTCGGATGTTGTTTTGGTCCAGCTTTCTTTTGTTTAGTTTTGTACTTGGTAAAACATCTTATGAGGAGAACTAAGGTTTTGATGTTTTAGGAACATTGTATATCCTTGGGATGGTGTATCCCTAGAAATTTATGTTTATCCCTTTTATGAAGGCTTGCGATTGCTTGGAAGTACATGTTTTGGCCTCTTATCATTGTTTTTAAGCTTTGTCTTTTTCCTAAGGTCGCTGGGCCTGGGGCGGGATCATACCCCATTGCACAAGTTAAGGACCTTGCAGGAGCGGGGTGCGACGATTGTCCCAGTAAATCCTCATTCACACCCATGTGCCTTAAGGCTCCAACGTACATTTTTAGATGAACTTTTGAATCCGTGGTTTCGTCAAACTTGTTAATGTCTGGCATATTAAACTTTTTAGGTAACTTGGTTTCCAAAAACATGCAATGCCTTTGATATCTAGCATGTAGTCATGCACTCCCTTTGTATTTCTCAACATGGTGTTGGTCCTATTAATCTTTTCTAGACCAGCTTTGAAGGGGGAATCCTCCACAATGGTAATTTTGTGGAGTTGAGCAACGAGGGGTACTATGCGGTTTGTGTTTAGGTTAGGTGGATTTAAAAGATCCTGATTGACAGGTACATTATTTAGAGGATCTAAATTAGATTTTAGGGTTTGGGAATATAGATGTTCGCCTAAGTCATTTTCACTTGTACATCGGCCATAGTTTTCTACATGTTTTTCATCAGGTCATCATATCTTCCATCGTCTACTAGTGAGTCGTCGAAATGGATTCTTCATCAGAACATCATTCTAATCGATTATGAATAGGATTATGGACCCATGAGGACTCAACTGATTTTGAATTTGTTTTACACCCAATCTTAAAAATTTTGAAAAAATGTTATTTTTAAAGCTCTCAAATCACCACGTCAATATTGACTAATGCCAGCATGCGAACATATACAATCAAATAAACATACATAAAAAAGTTATACTTGTTAGGGTTGTATACTAAAAATCAATTTAGATTTTTGGTATTTATTTTTATTTATTAATAAAATTAATTTTTTTATTTTATGAGAATTTTAATAAGCAAATGTATGCGTTTTATTATTTATTTAATGTTGTGGATGAGTGTCTTTTATTCTATATAGTAGTTAATTTGGTGTGTAGAGTTCGATTTACATATAGAAAATCAGATTATCGATATTTGTAAAATATAAGTTTTTGGTTCACAGTCATAGATGAAATTAGACACATTATCGGTTGGACTGTAGCACAATATTTTAGTAAATCTGTTTTGATTACGGAGAATGGTAATTATTTGTACAATTGTTCCTACTCATTGTGTTAGTACATTTTGTGTTATTGAACAGGGCCACGTTAGAATAATTAATTTTATACTGACTGTATAAATTAATTTACACCCATGGTTATAATGAGTGCTTGTACTCTTAATTTCAAAATAATTATTAGATATGTATATTTAATATTCATTATTTTAATTCATAAAAGAGTGATCTTTTACGGATCTATAATCCCGATGAGTTGAATAACGACGTTAATTATATGTTGGATATTAATTATTGACGGGATTCATGTCCAGTGATTAAGGTTGATGATACTTCCTTGAGAAAACTTATAGATTTTGATCGTGTCAAACCCTGCAAAAAGATTTTATAATTTGGTATATCAAATAAGTTAAACAGAAAGTCTTAAGGATTTTTCGAAGAAACCGATTAAATAAAATCATCAGTAATTTAATTTAATCGACGTATATCTATAATCTTAACGTGGAAGAGAATAAATAAGCATTTAACAACGGGAGCTCGAATAATTCAGTTTTGGGAATAAGTTTGATAGTACAATTATAATTTTTTAGTAAAATGAATTATAATTTAGGTTTTTATAAAATTATTTTTGAATTGAGGTAAGATTTCGTAATTACATTAAAAGCTCACATCTTATTTAGTCCACAAGTTCTTGCTGTTGCCTATAAAAGTATAGTTATAAACCTTGGTTTCAGAATTCAGTCAACTGGCTTCAAGACTAGGATTTCCACGTATTTGAAAACGTAAGTCTAGTCGAAAACCTAAGTCTAGTCAATAAGGATTTTGAAGAACACGATAACGTAGCCCACATTACTATTGTGATCTTGGCACTTGAGAATACATGTGCCGCCCCAAACTCCAGGTCATGTGAACGCCCATAAACAACCATATAAGTTGAAAAGCAAAACCCAACTCGAGATTTCACTCTTAAGATAAGAACAAGCATGCATTTAATATAATCGCCAACATACTTATAATACACGGTTCTAACACCGAAAACATGTAAACATACATGGTCCAAAAAGAAACAAAAAGCAAGATTACAGATCTTCCGCCCCTTCGGCTTCTCTGGATCAATCTGCGTGACCGGTACTTGAAAAATATTTCAAATTTCACACTGTGAGTCAGAACTCAACAGAAACTAGACAAGTATGAAATAAAAGCGAAATATGCTCGAAAAATAATGTGCTATTTTTTACTCACATGAGTCTTGAAAACGGTTTTATATCATAACTCATATGAGTATCAGAAAAAAATATTTGGAAAACGATTTTATATCACAGCTCACACGAGCCCCCAAAGAATAGTTTTATATATATATATATATATATATATATATATATTCATCTATCTATCTATCTATCTATCTATCTATCTTCACAAGCAAAGATAGACTCTTACGAGCCTCGACTCCCACGAGCTCCACATGTAACACAAATATATACATTGACACTTGCAAGCCCCGGCAACTGTTCTAACAATTACATGTTAATTCATAGACAACATGCGCAATCCACTCAATGCAACACATGTAACTCTTACCATGCAACACATGTAACTTCTCGAATTTTTACCGAAAGACCAATATACGTCCCAACTAATGCCTTGTTAACCAGAGTTAACATATATCGTATCGTTAACCAGAGTTAACATACGCAACACACGCAACACATGCATCTTCGCGGATTTTCATCGTAGGACCATATATGCCCTCGCTATGCATCTTCACGGGTTTTCACCGTAAGACCATATACGCCCCTCGTTATGCATCTTTAAAACCAGAGTTTCCATACTCAAAATATCTTCACGAATTTTCACCGTAGGACTAATATACACCCCTCCTTAAACATTGCTAACCAGAGCTAACAAATACTACCCACGCAACGCATGTATAAATTTAACCAGAGTTTTATACGCACACAATCATTTACCCACGCCACGTCTTACAGAATCACTTCACGTGCTACACACGCGACCCATGCTACTCATGCAATTTATGCATCACATGCATAAATAAACCAAAGTTAATATGCACAAAATCACGTACAACACATAACGACATCACATGACCCGACACGACATCACATGCCATACAATCGACGTCCACTCACCCGGATGACCAACAATCTACAAAATAAAACCTAGCCCGAAAGCCAACTCCACACCTCCCACCATACAATTTTCACAAGCATTTTCATAAAACCACATCTTTTTTCAAAACCCCATTTTTAGAAAAAGAACATCAAACCTAAACATGCCGCGCACGCAATGATGCCTAAACATCATGATAAACCAACTCACGTCACCCCCGAGGACGACAACAAAACACCAACAAATCCTTACGGCCACCACACGGTCCATGAAAACAACAAACAACACCAAACAGGATGTCACGCCCCAAATCCTAAAGTCACGTGAAAATTCACCAAACACCAGTTTTATGAAGATAAGTTTTTATACAATCAAATTCACCTGTTAAAATCAAAGGAATACCCAACATGTATCTCTCATAAGCAGTAAATATCCAATTCCAACATGCATAATTATATCGCCCAGAGGCGTACAAAACATGCATTCAAATAGGCATACAAAAAGAAAAACTAGTAAATCTTCCACCACCACGAGCACTACTAGATCAACTCCTTGTGATCGTCAACCTCTAAACCTGAAAATAATTTTACAACAAAATTTCACACCGTGAGCCGAAACCTAGTAGAAATAGACTATAAAACTATAAAGCAGGATATGCAATTATATAGTGGGAGCTAACTCAACCACAAAGCCAAACAAATTTTACGTTATAAAACCCTAAGTTTTTCCATCAGACTCCCATAAGCCTCCAAAATGATTTTCCAACTACAAAACCAAGCATTTAAACAATGCACAATAACGTTTCACAGTTAAAGAAAATAATAACCAAAACGTTATTTGCCCACTCGAATCACACACCGAGAAAAGAGAAAATGAATCCTATGTACTGACCCCATCACAAGGGACAGAGGTAGCAACTATAGACTCTTACCCATTACCCAATTTCTAAACATCTTAGGACCAATTAGGTAATGACAAGTTCTATACGGAACACCACAACGTAACTGCTGACTTTACGGACTGAAACCGAAGGACAAAAGCACCTACAACCTTCTTTACGGGAATTAACCCGAAGGACAAATGGACCTACTCTGCGCACGTTTTCGGACTTCCACCGAGGGCAACTCGTGCCATATACCTATTATCCCGGTACATCTAGAGAATTATTTGTCAAAAATCAACTCGTAGTTCAACAACTACAAAAAATATTTCTACAAATATACATTAAACATGTATATATAGATCCCATCCATCAACATAGAGATCAACAAAAATATTTTCAAAATATTTTTTTTTTATTTTCAACAAAACGTTTTTAAAACCGAGACTTAATCTCAAAGGTTAGCTCCAAACTTCCAAAACACAAAGTGTTGAGATTTTTACAAAATTCATCATTTTTCACCGTCATCAAGAACACCCTTTGAAAACCCAACATCTACAAGTCATATGATGTACTAAATTAAGAAAAGCGAAAAAAAACATGCTTTTTACCCGAAAAATTAAGGTTTAAACATAAATATAACATTTACTGTATTTTTTACCCGGTGAAAATACATATAATTGCATGAAACACCCTTTAACAATAGTAGGGTCTAGAATCTTACCTCGGAGAACTAAAAACTCGACGTCTCAAAACTGAACTGCATCAGAACGAGAATCCGTCTGGATGAACGCGAAGCTTATGGTACGTACAGCAAGGATTCGTAAACAAACTAAAAAAAAATTAAGCCCTGGGCCCTTAAGTCTAGAGAGAAGGCAGAGAAAAGAGGAAACTAAGCTTGGAAGAAATGTTTAAACAAATATCTCAGCCCACTAGATATTTATAGAAACGGCAAATATCTTCTGTCCAGTCGACCGAACCCCCTAGTTCAGTTGACCGAACTGAAAAATCTCGGTGTAGTCGATTAGGCCAACCCCTCCAGTCTATTGAACTGCTGGGCAATGTGTTTTTCTGCGTTAAACTGGTCTTTAGGCTTAAACACAAGCCAAACAAGCCTCAACCAAACCCCAGAAAGCGTAAAACACATTTATACAT
>JAULJZ010019518.1:0-15811 GCA_032270985.1 Heliamphora pulchella
CAAAAACTTAATAGATTGAAATCTTTGTAATGATTTTTCATGAAATTACTATAAAAGGGCAGCCCGTTGCACTAAGCTTCCGCGTATGCGGGGTCTAGGGAGGGCTCAAATCATGATGGATCTATAGTACGTAACCTTATCTTACATTTGTAAGAGATTATTTTCACACCTCGAACCCGTGACCTCCAAGCCACATAGCGACAACTTTATCGTGCCAAGGCTCTCATTCTTTTCATGAAATTACTATATGTACAAAAAATTATAGGGCCCTTTTCTTATCGTCCGCTTTGGGCTCCAAATCTATCAAGGCTCTGGGGAAGCGGGCAATACTGCCGTCTTGGGCTCCTGATTTTTGTACTAAAATTTAGGACCCTATTTGAATTTAAATTCAATATAAATGTGAAAAAAAATTTATGTTAATCATGGATGGATCATGAGTGGTAGTTATTATAATTTGTATGTTTTTTGTCTCAAGTTCAAGTCTTACTTTCTTTTAATTTATTTTTTTAAGTTGCAATAACTTTAATTTTATTCTAAAACATTGAAAATTTTAATTATTTAAAATGCTAAATAATACAAATAGAATATAAAAAAATTAAAAGTTACGATCAATATATACTAAAATCATAATTTTCTAATCTTAAAGTGTTAATTTTTATTTTACCAATTGTAGTTAAACACAAAATATTGAATAAGAAAAATATTCTATTGTTAAAAAATTTATAATGGATAAGTTAAAAGCTTAATATATAATTGGTATTATGTTGTATTTAATTTTTTTGTAAATTTAATTTTGTTAAAATATGATTACAAATATATTTAATCTATTTAAATTTTTATAATTAATTTTAAAATTTATCTTAAAATTTATTGGGACTCTATATATCAAACTCGCTTTGGGCTCCAAAGTTTTCAAGATTAGCCCTACTAGTGGATCAAGGAGATAAAACTCAAAGTTGATCCAAGCAGGTCAAACCAAAGGGAATTGATGCATCATTGGGTGAATATGGAGTCCCTAAAGAGAGAAAAGGACTATAAGAGACGTGCGAATTATTGTTTAGGTAGTTCTCCTGCCACCCTCATCAAAATTAATTTATCCATGTCTAATTTTGATATTTTAGCTTAGAGCTGGTAGGGTGTCGGTAATGACAATTTCAAGAGGAATTTCAAATACCCTATTACCACTCATAAATCGGACATAGTTATTCTCATTGAAATAAAAGTTTGCCTAAGCTCCATGGGCATGTCCTTTAGCAACCTAGGGTTCACTGTTTCCTCTTATATGGACTCTAATGGTAGGGTAGGGGGAGTTTGAATCATCTAGGACCCCTCTAATGTTAGTTTCAGTTTGAGCGAGAACAATACTCAGGTCATACATGCTACCGCTAAGAGAAAATCCTACGAAGAAAAATTGTTATCAGTTGTCTATTCTAGCGCCAGCCCTAGAATCAGATAAGACCTCCGGGAGAAACTGGAATAAAGAGCTCAAACCTCCCAAAAATCATGGTTGGTAATAGAGGATTTCAATGAGATTTGTGGAAGTCATGAGAGAAGCAGCTTCATCCTGCATTCCAACTTGCTAGAAATTACGAGTTCATGAATAGTGTCAACAGATGTAATCTTTTCAATGTAAGCAATATTGATCCTAACTTGACTTTGTCTAATGGTCGAAGTGGCTTGGAGAACATTCAAGAAAGGTTGGATAGAGCTCTTTGCAATCCAGAGTGGACTGCAATATTTTTGAAAGGTATTGTCAAAACTCTCTCCGAAATTTACTCAGATCATTCCCCTATTATGGTGAAGACCCAAGGTATGTAAAATCTCTCTCCTCTCCAAAAATCCTTTACATTTTGAAGCTGCTTAGATCTTTGGTCTTAGCTTCAAGGATGTTGTAGTAAATTCTAATTCTAATAAATTTGATTTTCTAGACTATTTGAGCTTGGTTGCTTGTATGCCAAGGAGTAGAATAAAAATATTTTTGAAAATATTTTCTGAAGAAAGTGGTGGATTTTGAGAAGATTGAAAGGTATTAATTTTTTTTTTTCAAAAGTAGTTCTCACACAATCTCATCCTGTTGCATAGGAACTTCTCAAATAGTACATTATTCTTTCTTCAAGAAGAAATCTTTTGTTACCAGAAGTCCCGTGTGAATTAGATTAATCAAGAAGAGAGGAACACCAAATTCTTTCACCTTTCATCTCTCATTAGGAGAAAGAAAATTAAAATTGGTATGTTAAAAAATGAGCAAAACCAATGGGAGAAAAACCCAATTAAGTTAAAAAAATGTAGTGTAGAACTACTATAATAATCTTTCCAAAGCTCAAAATAATGACACCAAAGTAGATTGTCCCTCCACTGATCACAACTCTCTTTTAGAAGAGGATAATGTGTTCCTAAATAGACCTATTTTTGACGTAGAGACTAAAGAGGTTTTTAAAAGCATCGGCCCATATAAAGCCCCTGGCTTGAATGGTTTTCAAGCTCCTTAAGTTTTAGCACATTATAGTAGGTAATTTCCATGACTCAGTTAAGGCCTTCTTTAAAGATAAAGCTATTCCTGCAAGTATGAACAAAACCCTCATAACCTTAATCCCTAAAACTAGTAATTTGGAGAGCATGAAAAAGTTTAGAGTCTTTGTAACGTAACCTACCATACCATCACAAAAATTCTAGTCAGCAAGTTGAGACCCCTTTTGAATAGGATTGCTAGCCCTCTGCAAAGTAGTTTTGTACCTATTAGAACTATGAGTGATAACATCATCTTAACCCAAGATATCATCCACTCTATTTGTCATCAAAAGGGAAAAAGGTACGACGGCCCTCAAGATTGACCTGAGAAAAGCCTATGAAAAAATTTAGTAAAATTTTCTTAAGGATACCTTAGTCTATTATAATTTTAATAATGACTGGATTCAAATGATTATGAGTTGTGTGACCACTGTTACCTTGCTATTATTTGGAATGGGCAAACACACAAGAACTTCACTCTAGAAAGAGTCCTTGGACAAGGAGACTAACTATCCCCTTACCATTTTATCCTTTGTATTGATAGGCTCTCTCACATGATCTCTAACAAAGTGAACGAGGGCCTTTGAAAAGGAATCAAAGTGGCTAAGAATTCTTCTCTCCTATCCCATCTGTTCTTTGCTGATAAGCTTATTTGCACAGGCGAATAATGTGAATAACGATGCTATTAAAGATACCTTCTTTGCCTTTTTGACTTGTTCGGTCAAACTAGTAACTTCCAAAAACTTAAGATTTTTGTTTTCCCTAATCTTCATTGGAGAGAGGCGATAACTCTTAGCCACAACCTTGGCATCCTCTTAACCCTTGACCTTGGCATGTATTTGGGTTGCCCCATTTTGCATAAAAGAATCAGTAAAAATCAATTCTCTTTCATTCTGAAAAAGCTTCAAAATAGAGTAGCCGATTAAAAATCTAATATGCTTTCTCTAGTAGGGAGAGCTACCCTCGTTAGCTCGGTGACTTTTGCTATCCCTAACTATATCATGCAAACCACTAAGCTTCCTAGAGCTTATGCCAAGAGACTGAAAAATTCAACAGGAGTTTTCTCTAGAGAGATAGGATGAATAAGAAAGGCTTGCACCTCATTAATTGGGATCAGTTTGTAGACTTAAAGACCAAGGAGGTCTTGGTCTATGGAAAGCCAAGTACCACAATTTAGCCCTCCAGTGTAGGCTTAGGTGGAAGCTTATCTTGGATAAGAACAACCTTTGGACCAAAATTCTTTTCACAAAATGTGTCAAAACTCACTCTCTCACCTCTTGGAAGAGAGCTCAGAAAGCCTCCCACACCTGGAGAAGCATCCTTGCAACTAGAGATCTTTGAAAATGGGTATCAAATGGAATATTAGCAATGGTGAATCTATTCCCTTCTGGAATGATTGGTAGTGCGGTAGCTCCACCTTGGCCTATTCTAATCTTGGGGCCCCCGTTGATGTTAACTTGCGGGCCAAAGATCTTTTGAATGATTAATGTAATTTGGACATCTCTCATGTCAACCATTTGCTTACAACCTCTGGTAAAAGAGATATCCTTGCTACCAAAACCCCTAGTTTCGTTACCATCTTGACCCTCCCGATTGGGTTGAATCCTCTACGGGTTGTTTCTCTAATTTGACTGCCTACAAATTGGTGGCACAAAATTAAAAATACCACTCGATCACGTTAGAACTGGTTATAGAAGCTTAAACTCCCCCCAAACTTAAAGGTTTTCTCTGGATGTTTTTGTTCAATAGGATCCCAACCATGACCTTATTGGCTATGAGAGGCATTACTGAAGTGGACACTTGTCCGAGATGTTGTTGCCACGTGGAAAACCTGGACCACCTATTTCGAAAATGCCCTAAAGAAAGTGAGCTTTGGAACTGCTTCCAACTGCCCTTTGGCTTAGGAGCGACCTCTATAAACCAGTCTTTATTTGAATTAAAGAAAACCTAAAAAAATCATGGGAGAAATTCTGTGGGTCCGTATTGGTTCTAATTCTTTACTGTTGTCTTGTGGCAAACATGAAAGGATAGGAATATGAGGAGTTTTGATAATACTAATGTGGTTATTGGTAGTAGTTTGTGGAATATAAAATCATACTACTCTAAAATTTGTGAGGCTTTAAAATCAATTTGGCTACTTGTCATAATGCTCCTATCATTATTAAATAGTTGCATTGTTTTGTAGATTCTTTAGTTTGACTACTTATCATAATGCCCCTTTCCTTACTTAATGGTTGTGTCATTTTTAAAGATTAATATAGATGGATGTAAGATAGAAAAAACTGCCAACGCAGGTTTTGGAGGCTTATTAAGAGACAAAGTTGGACGGTGGGTTTTGGGCTACTTTGGCAAATTAGAAGCGAATTCAAATATTGAAGTTGAGCTATGGGTGATCAATATACAGTGTAAGGTTCTTTAAGGAGAAAGTAAATAAATATAGGAGAGGTGAAACTTATAAACATATCAATAACACAGAATGGAGAGAGCCTAATAGTTGGGTGAAGGAAAAGGCTAGCCCAAATCAGAGTAGAGGCAGTATAAACACGAGAAACCAAGAATCAATGAGTTTATGAATGAATAAGATACGACCATCCCTCCTATTTATAACCCTCTAATGGAGCTATTAGCATTGAGATGAGACTCTTAAAAGATATCATCAAATTATAAACTCTTATTTTGGACTAGTTGTAGACACCCCAATTTGATCCCGCCTAATCTTAAGCGAATTCGATGATGAAAACAGGTGGAATGATGCCTTAGTATAATCTTCAGGAAATGATCAAAGCTCGGTATTTGAACTCAGAACCTTCAAACCAATAAAATTTTGTCGAACCATCGAAACTTGTTACCCAAGTAAGGCGACCGCTATGTTCATTGTGGCGACTGCCAATAGAATCTCTTGGAAACCCTAGCTAAAAGTGGCGACCGCCGCCTCTAACCTGGCGACCGCCAACTTGTATTGTAGCGACCGCCATAGAACTTTGTGAAATTCTTAAAAAACACGACGACCGCCAACTTACATTATAGCGACCGCTAACTCCAATTGGCCAGACATGCCCTAAAACGTGGCAACATCTCATTGGTTGAAAAACTATAAATACCGTACCTCTGATACGTTTTCAAGGACAGAAAGTTAGGGAGAGGTTTAGTGAGAGAAGCTCTGCCGAGTTGCCGAGCAATTTCGAGCTCCGACGCCAAAGTTTTGCCAAAATACAGAGATCCGAACCTCCGACACCTACATTGGAACCCTAGCTTGGGATCACCATCCGAGGATTGAGCCATTAAAGTACATTCTCCGACTCGAGGATTCTTTAGTGACCTAGGTATTTCGTTTGGAACCCCGATCCTTCTAATTCCATTCTCCCTCTCTTGGAGTGATCGGGTTAATTTTCAATTTCAACTTGTATGTTTTTTTTTGTCTACGTAATTAACATCGTTTATTATCTAATTTGCATTATGTAATTTGTTTATTTCTTAGTTGTTAACTTATCCAAATTTTACACTTAGCACGTTGTCGTTATTTTATTCATTAATTAATGCTAACATGATTTAACAACACGACTAAATAATGTCGTTATTGTTACGATATAAACACTTACATAAAAATGGTTGTAATTGTCAATATTACACTCATTTAACTCTAGTATTTTATTTGTTCGCTTTTCTTTTCTTTTTATGTTAATTTAATATTCTAGCATGTATTTTCTTTTTTTCTTTTAGTTAGTCCAATTTTCTCTTACTAGCATTTTATTCCATTTTCCTTTCTTTTCTTGTAACATTAATTTAATACTCAATTTCATTTTCTTTTTGGCTTAATATTTCTTTTCTAACTTTTATTTTTTATTTTCTTTTTCTTTCCTTTTTTTTTCTTTTGATGTAGATTTTTCCCTCTTAATGTTCCTTTTCCTTTTTTTTTCCCCTTTTTATGTAGCTTTTTTTTTTCTTCTTACTAGTATTCTACTTATTTTTCCTTTGTTTCTTTTCTCATGATAATTTTATTTCATTTCATAGTACTTACCTCATTTTTCTTTTCTTTTACCTTATTAAACTCAAAAATCATAAAAAGAATTTTAAGCTATATTTTCTAAAAATACAAATTCCTTCTCTTTTGTTTTCTTTTCTTTTCATTTTCTTTCATCTTTCATTTTCTCTTCTTTTTTTTTTTTTTTTTAAATGTGGTTACCTAGCTTTCCTTTTTAGTATTTTTTTAACTTTTTTTTTTTTTTTAGTGTATGTTTCTTTTGCATACTTTCTTTTTATAGGATTTCTTATGTATCTTTTATTTTATATTTTTTTTAGGTATTCATCATGTTAATGCTAATTTAGTGTGTTTTGATGATGTGCATGTTCTAGTTCCTTTATTTAAAACCATGTTTATAATAGTTTAATTTATTTCTTGTTAGCAATCCATGTTTAGATAGTATATTTTTGTTCTTTTATTCAAATCATGCTAGTTTAGGTTGTAATATTGCATGTGAGAGTGCTTTATGTATTCTTTAATTAAAAATTGCATGCCGTAGGATTTAAGATTTTATCAATTTATTTATCCTAATTTGGAGTGCTATGTATATATCTTATATATTTTTCATATTTAATTTTAAATGTTCTCTCTTTACCTCTATTTTTTTTATTTGTATGCATTTGAGAAATGTTATTAAAGAACAAATGATAATTAGTAGAGGCCAACCTTATGGTTGGGCGAACGGGATGCCTAACACCTTTTCCGATTCGTACCTTAGCCCCCGAATTCTCTTTTTTTGGTTAACGTTTTCAAGATCAGTAGCCATTTTTATTTTTCTTAGTTTTTCTCAAAAACTAAGTGGCGGCCCTATTTTCAACAAAAATGTGTTTTCAAAACTTAGCTTTCATGGTGTTAAAATATTTTCTAAACATCTTTGAACTCCCTTATTTTTGACTATTTCCTAAAATTTCTAAATCCCAACGCCACAGTATTTTCTAGCGACTCTGCTGGGGACTGGTTTATAAAATCAAATAAGATGGCTAAACTTGAAAACATCATTGGTTCTTAATAAGAATTTCTCATTTTCATTTTCGCATGCATGTGCATTGTTCTTCAAACCCCCTGCTTGGCCGACCTGATGCCCTGAACGTTAATCCGTTTCGGGGATTATTGGAAAGACCAGCAACCCTTACTGACTGTATGCTATCATAGGTGCAGTAAAAGAGTTTGGGCATACTGGTTGATCCTGCCCTGCACCACTTCAGGCATGGGAGGTTTATACCCGGCTCTATTAAGAAGATATCCTGTTCGATTGACCAAAATCGGCCTTTTGCAAATAGTGAACTTAGACCCCCCATTAGGTGCTGCTAACCCTAGTAGGATTATGTGTTTTCTTTATTGTATATTTTGTTTGTGTATTGTTATGATTATTTTGTTCGGGTTTAAGCTAGTCCCTTTTTCGGGTTTTGGCCCGGGTTTTCTGTTATCCTTTGTCTTAGGTTAGTTTTTCCTTCAGGTTCTTATTCGGGCTTCGTTTTCACCATGTTTGGTTTTCGTATCATAGTTTTTCTTCTCGGGGGTCATGCCCGTGTTTCGTTTTGAAGCCTCTAAGGTAGTTTTTCTCTCCTTTGAGTTCTTCCCAAATTGTTGGCTTCCTCCGCTTTTGTTTAGGATACCCTTGTCATACCCGTATGAGCTGCTTTTCTACCATTATGCTGCCTAGTTTTTCTTAGAATTCTAGGTCAAAACATTCCTCTCAGCCTAATTCTATTTTCTTGCTGGAGTATTGCCCATTTCTTCACCCGAGTTTAGTCAAGCTTGCTCAGTTGTTATGCTCCTAGCATGAGCTCGACAGGGGCATTTGTTCCAGTCTCCATGTTTATCTGCTTATGATTAGCTGTTTTGGGGTATTCGAGATATTTTCTAATCTGTTGTCAGAGTATTTGCTCGAAAAGTGTTTGATACTAGTTATTCTACTTTTGGGATCTAGGTTCTCTGTGGGTTTACCATTGGGTTAAGAAAAGTACAATCAACACGTGTCTAGAAAAGATTAATGATAGGTAAACTCTGTAGGGTATCCAAACAGTCAGCTAAAATGGCAGAGAACAAGGTGAACTTGACAGCTCTAATGAGAGCGATTACTGAAACATAGAGGGCCGTAGAACAGTAGACCCAGGCTCAAGTGCAATGCCTGGCGCAGATCTAGGCAATTCAGGCTCGTATACCTATTGTAAATGGACAATCGGAGGACACAAATGAGAATTCCAAAGACTTTTGGGATGACAATCAGGTCCCCGATGGACTGCAAGTTGTTCTGCCACCACCACGGGTCCCTCGTCAGCTGATAGTTGATGAAGAAAAGACTGCTCAGACTAGAGAATCTGTATTGGTTGAGAAGATTGACTGGATGAAGAAGGTCCTTAGAAAGGCCAAAAGGATCGAAGAATACTTGCTAGATGTGGGAGGACTATGTTTGTTCCCAGACGCTAAGCTCCCGAATAAGTTTAAAATGCCCGACATGAAAAAATTTGACAAAATCAGAGATCCTAGAATTCATCTCCGAATGTATGTTGGTACGCTATCGCCAATGGAAATTGATGACCAGTTAAAGGCTCAGCTCTTTCACCGATCTCTTTCTGGAGAAGCCCAAAAATGGTTCTTCTCCCTCGATGTGGCAAAGACCAGACCAGCAAAAGCCCTCCACTTGTGAATGAAGTGCGACAGACCAGCGACACAATAACAGGATTATGGGACCCCAAGGAGGGGATAGAATATCTAACTAGAAGTGGGCAAAATTTTAAGCCAACCCAGCTGGAAAAAGGGCAACCAAGTGGAAAAGGAAAGGAAAAAGAACAAGGAGAAGAAGATGATGCAGTACTGAAACAGTTAAAGAAGACACAAGCTAACATAAGCATTTGGGTGTTATTGATGGCCTCACTTAAACACAGACAAGCTGTGCTAAAGGTTCTGAATAAAGCCAGCGTTTCGATAGAGGCCACCCTAGAGCAATTGATTGGACTTCTCCTGCCGGCAGTTGAACAGAAAGCCATTTTTTTTTCGATAAAGATCTGCCAGCAGAGGGAAGGAATCATAACAAACCACTGCATATTACTATCAAGTGCCTGGACAAATGGGTCCCTGTGACTCTTATCGATAACGGGACTGCATTAAATGTATGTCCGCTCAGAACGTCACTCTGTTTAAGACTCAAGACAGAGCATTTCATACCGAGCAATCAAGGAGTTTGGGCTTATAACAACACAAGGGGGAACGTACTGGGACTTGTATCGTTCGCAATATCAGTAGGGCCCTTAGAAACGTCGATCAAATTCCATGTACTAGATGTACCCGCGTCTTTCAACTTGTTGTTGGGTGGACCTTGGTTGCATAACCCAAGTGTCCAGGCTGTACCATCGACTCTCCATCAGAAACTGAAACTGATAAGGAATGGGACAGTTCTAAGTATTCACGGAGAGGACATCATTCCTCCCCCAAGAGAAGGAGAAGGCACAACTCTGTTGGAAGAGCATGGTGAAGATGATGTATTACTCAGTGGTTTTCGATTTCATGAAGCACAGGCTATTCAGATGCTGATGAATGAGGAAGAAATGTACATTAACCCACATGCTGTAACAATGATGAGAAAAATATCCTTCTTCTTGGGTATGGGATTAGGGCGTAAGCAGTAGGGAGTCCCGGAACCCATTCAGGTATTGTTGACTTTGCACCATTTCGGTCTTAGATATGAGCTAACGGAAGAAGACTTGGAAGGGCCTAAGAAAGGACGGAAGGTCAATTATTCAGGAACGCTCAATAGATACTTCGTCAAGGAAGGGGAGGATTTCCCGTATTGTGGCTTTCTAGAGCCATGGATTGACGAAGAAACCAATCAAAAGCTACCAGGATTGGAGATCTTTTTCGGCCATCAGTTATCTGATTCAGAAGAGAAAAAGACAGTCAAAGGGGAAGAGAAAGATAAGAAGCTTCGAGAGAAAGATTGGACTAACAAGCTCGATGGTACTGACATGGGGATGCTGTTTAATGAGAAGATGGCTAATCTGCATGTAACTGACCCAAACTATTTCATGATGGGTTTCAGCGCACCAGCAGACTGCACCAAGCTCATCGTCGATGCGGCTGCAAAGGAGGTGAAGAATTGGACCATCGAGTCTTGTAATATGCAGGTCATCTGTCTTGAGTCCGAGTTTGTAGTCGAGGCACGTCTGTTGATGCTCCTGTCCCTGCTTTTACTGTCGAATTTGTAATTCCCTCTGCTTTAAATGAAATGAACGAAATTTTTCGGTTGCTCTGCTTTGTTTGATTTGTTTCATATGCTTTCTGACTATTTTGAATTCGACGGGAATGTCTCCGAAGAAATAAAACTTTTAATAAAAAGAGAAGGAGAAATACGTGCCCAACCAATAATTGAAGAAACTTTGTCAATAAATTTGGATAATGAAAATAACCCGCAAAATGTTCAAATTGATTCTTCTTTATCCTTTAGTTGAACAAGAATAATTAATAACTTTATTAAAAGAATTCAAGGAAGTATTCGGATGGTCTTACAAGGATATGCTCAGAATTGATCCTGACATAGTCTAACACCATATTCCCTTATACCCTGATGCTAAACTGGTCAAACAAAAGTTAAGACGGATCCGGCCAAAATAGGCTATGAAGATCAAAGAAGAAGTTGCCAAACAGATCAACGTTGGGTTTTTTATGGTAACTGAATATCCAAAATGGGTGGCCAATATTGTTCCAGTACTGAAGAAGGATGGTCGTATCCGAGTCTGCGTGGATTTTCAAGATCTCAACAAGGCTAGCCCAAAAGACGATTTTTCTTTACCACACATCGTTGTCCTGGTAGACAGTACAGTGGGACATGCTTTGCTATCATTCATGGATGGCTTCTCCAGGTACAATCAGATTTTGATGGATTCCGAGGACAGAGAAAAGATGACGTTCACCACGCCCTGGGGTACCTATTGCTATCGTGTAATGCCGTTTGGTTTAAAAAATACAGGGGCAACCTATTAGAGGGCAGCCACTACTTTACTGCATGACATGATACATAAGGAGGTCGAAGTGTACGTAGATGATATGATAGTCAAGTCCAAGGATCGGAATGGCCACATCACAGCACTGCGAAAGTTCTTTAAAAGGATTTAAAAGTACAAGATGCGGCTCAATCCACAGAAGTGTGCCTTTGGAGTTACCGCTGAAAAGATGCTTGGATTTATGATCACCTAACGAGGCATTAAAGTCGATCCTTCAAAGATCAAGGCAATCTTGGAAAAGCCTCCTCCGAGGACTGAGTGAGAAGTCAGGGGATTTTTGGGTAAAATACAGTTTATCAGCCAATTCATCGCAAAACTGACAACTACCTGTGAGTTGCTCTTCTGTCTACTGAAGAAAGGAGTCGAGTTCAAATGGAATCAGAAATGCCAAGACGCCTTTGATGTTGTACGACAGTACCTACAAAATCCACATGTTCTAGCTCCTCCCGAACCCGATAGGCCACTGATCCTCTACTTGTCAGTGACCGACTCGGCTATGGGATGTATGCTGGCACAAGAAGGAGAAACTGGAATCAAAAAGGCTATCTACAACTTGAGTAAGAAGATGACAGGGTCGGAAATACGATACACACCACTGGAAAAGACATGTTGGGCCTTGGTTTGGGATTTCCAAAAATTAAGACATTACATGCTGTCTTTCACAGTGAACATCATCTCCTAGATGGACCCGTTGAAGTACTTACTTCAAAAGCCAGCACTGACAGGAAGGTTGGCCTGATGGTTGCTGTTGGTATCTGAGTTTGATCTTCAATATGTCACCCAAAAGTCAGTCAAGGGCAGCAGTGGTAGAATTCTTGGCCGATCAACCAGTTGAATGAGGTGAAGACACGGAGTTCCAGTTTTCTAACGAACAGCTAATGAAAGTTGGGGATGACAAGTGGACTCTATATTTCGATGGCGCGTCCAATCAATATGGCTATGGAATAGGAGTCCTTCTTGTCAATCTCGACGAATCACACGTCCCCTTGTCTTTGAAGCTTAATTTTGAAGTTACCAACAATTAGGCTGAGTATGAAGCATGTTTAGCTAGATTGGAGGCAGCCTTAGAATTAGGGGCGAGAAAGTTGGAAATTATTGGAGATTCAACACTGGTGATTTCACAAGCGATAGGAGAATGGAAGGTCAGGGACGTGACATTGATTCTCTACCATCAGGAGCTTGAGAAACTAATATCGTGTTTTGAATTAGTGATCTTTACCCATGTGCTAAGACTATAGAACAAATTCGTCGACGCACTGGCCACCCTAGCATCCATGATTGACATACCATCCGAAATCCAAATGAGACCTTTGATAATTGAACAGAAAAGAAAGTCGGCATACAAGACGACGACCGCAATCGAAGAAAGCACTTACGACCTTTCATGATACTTTGACATTCAGAATTTCGTAGAGAAAGGAGAATACCCCAAGTTTGCCAGCAAAAAGGACAAAAGGGCAATACGACGACTATCTGCACAATTTGTCATTTGCGGTGGTAGACTGTACGAACAAGGACATTCTAGTGTCAATAAGTTGTAAGTCAACAATGAAGAAGGTCAAGAACTGATGAAAGAAATCCACGTAGGAGTTTATGGGCCACACATGAGCGGAAACATGCTAGCCAAGAAAATTCTATGACAAGGATACTTTTGGATGGCAATGGAGACAGACTGTACATAGTTTGTGCAGAGGTGCCATAAGTGTCAGATTCACACAAACCTTATGCACGTTCCCCCATCTCAGTTGTACAACCTGACGTCACCATGGCCATTCTCAGTATGGGGCATCGATGTGATCGGTAGAGTAACACCGAAGGCGTCAAATGGACACGAATTTATTTTAGTGGCCATTGACTACTTTACCAAATGAGTGGAAGTAGCTTCCTACTCGGTATTGAAAGCCTCCCATATTGCTAAATTTATCAAGCAAAACATCATTTGCCGGTACGGGGTCCCTCACGAGACCATATCGCATAATGGCTTGCATTTTTAAGGAGAGGTCTTAGATCTTTTCGAAGAATATCGGATAGTGGCTCACAAGTCCTCACTATATCGGCCGCAGACCAATGGAGCTGTTAAGGCAGCAGACAAGAACATCAAGAAAATTCTGCAAAAGATAATCAACTCACATAAGAATTGGCTGGAGCATCTACCATTTGCACTTTGGGGATACTGAACGTCGATCAAAACTTCAACTGGAGCTACACCATACTCTTTAGTGTACGGGATGAAAGCCGTGCTTCCTATTGAAGTGGACATCCCTTCACTAAGAGTAGTAGCCGAGGCCAGTATTTTAGAAGCAGAATGGCAGAGAAATCAGATGGAAGAATTGCTCTTATTTGACGAAAGAAGACTCCAGGCCCTATTTCATGTACAAGGATATCAGAGGAGAATAGCTCGAGCGTTCAATAAAAATGTCAAGACCCGGGATCTCAGAGAAGGAGATTTGATTCTTAAGAAAATCAGAGCTCCCATCTTCGACCCGAGAGGCAAGTTCAAGCCAAACTGGTCCGGACCGTTTCTCATTAAAATCGTCATGACCGGTGGTGCAGTTATTATTATGAATTTGGATGGCAATGTATTCTCCACTCTAGTTAATCTCGATCAGCTCAAAAAGTATTATCCTTGAGGTAAAAATAAAAATAAAATAAAAACTCGCTGAGTTAAAATTTGAAAAGGTAACTCAGGCAAAAGTTAAAGCAACCTGCAAGGCCAAAAACCAGAAAGGGTGACCTTAACAATAGTTAGGGCATCACAAAAGGAGAGTATTAATACCCGAGAGTAAAAAACTGAGCCCGAACTATTTTATGGCCTAATTTCATTTTTTTGAGATACGTAGGCAGCTTTTTTTAAGAAATCCAGCCACATTCTTTTCTTTTATCCATCTTTGAATCCGAGTAAGACTAATGCAAATTAGTTCCTGAATTTCAATAATAAAGTCATAAAAAAAACTTTGGATAAATTTGAACCATGCTAAACATAAATTGGGAGTTTTTAATTACTTTGATCAAAGTTATAAAGTTATTAAAATTAAAAGAGAGGGAACGCAAGTCCCAAACTCTACAAACAAAATGAAAATGAAAGTTAAGAAGTTTTTCAAAACAAAGCAGACGTTCTCAAGTTTTTCTCCTTTTCGTCGCTTGTTTTCCTTCTTCCTTATCCATCTTCTCCCTATCCTGCAGCAGCCATGCTTTGTACTTAGTTGAAAGCTCGAGACATTACAGCTCTGGTATTTCCATACGTTAACGAGAAGGCCAGGCATCTTGATACAGTGTTAGAAATGGAGCCCGCAACGCAGATGAAAACAGACGACCTCGAATACTGAGAAAGATGATCTGACTTTGCCTGAACTGCCGCATGATCCTATATGGGTAATAGAAAGTAGTCTGATGAAGACCAATCAATAAGACACCAGAGTGATCCATAGTAGTCAGAGTTATGGCAGGGATTTGCCACCAGAGGCACTGCCAGGTGATATCTGGGCCAGTCAGGAAAGAAAGGTACTGTCGCGAGGCTGGCTCGGTGCTGCATATATGATAGTAGGGGCGGTAAAGAAAGGCTGAGGCACTGTGTCTATTAGTGGGTGGTTTTTGCACAAGATTTACCTTCTCCATCAACCAGATCTGCAGCAAAAGTTAGAAGAGTGAGAAGAGAAGCCTTGTAGTATGACAAAAGTCTGATAAAAGGGAGAGGTTTTGAGCTTACCTGAAGAAGTAAGGCGCTGCAAGCAAAAGCAGTGGTCTCACCACGATGAACAGCGTCTAGACTCAACAGTGTCTCAGCTAAGACAAGCGGTACAAAGTCCTTCTCCATCCACATCTGACCCGCGATGTCAACTAATGAACAGCTAACTCATCCGTCAGAGGGAACAAGAAGATATTGGGCAAGAAGGCAGAAGAAAAGTACGTAACATCGCCACAGCTAAAAACTAAGGTCGCTAAGGTCACCGGTAAGACGGAATCTGTCAATGATCCAGGGTATGTCAAGACAGTCATCCTGTGTCAGAAGAGAGACCTCCATCTTAGATAAACCACAAAGCTGTATCACCTACTGACGGGTTGAAAGAAAGAAAGTAGGAACCACAACAGAGCTTCGAGCGGCCAAATCCAAAATGGCAGCAAACTCCTCCATGGTGGGGCATAGCTCTTCAGGGTCGAACCAGAAGACGTGGAATTGCAGGTCCCACAGCTGAGCAGCTGCTTTCAGCAAAGGCCCGTCAATCTTTATGGCCATGAGCGGAAATAAGGAGTTGATACCGAAAGGGGCGAAGTTTAAATGTTC